>CAUYRT010009501.1:0-127706 GCA_963574885.1 Lepilemur ruficaudatus | reverse complement strand
TCTGAGAGGGTCTTCCCAACATCCTCTTCTAGGATTCTTAAGGTTTCCTGCCTTAGGTTTAGGTCTGTTAACCATCTTGAGTGTATTTTTGTGAGAGGTGAGAGGTAGGGATCCAGTTTCATTTTTCTGCATGTAGCTATTCAGTTTTCCCAGCACCATTTATTGAAAAGAGATTCTTTTCCCCAATGTACATTTTTGTCTGGTTTATCAAAGATTAGGTTACCACATGCAGATGGTTTCATCTCTGGATTCTCAGTCCTGTTCCAAAGATCAATGGTTCTGTTGTTGTCCAACACACCTTTATGATAAAAAGGTGGAAATAGGCATAGGTGGCTCATACCTTAAACTGATCAAAGCCATCTATGACAAACCTACGGCCAACATCATACTAAATGGGGAAAAACTGAAATCATTCCCACTTCGAACTGGAACTAGACAAGGATGCCCACTCTCCCCTCTCCTATTCAACATAGTGCTCAAAGTCCTAGCAACAGCAATCAGGCAAGAGGGTGGTATTAAGGGTATCCAAGTGGGTGCAGATGAGATCAAGCTCTTGCTCTTTGCTGATGATATGATTTTATATCTGGAAAACCCCATGGATTCTTCCAAGAGACTCCTTGATTTGATAAATGAATTTGGTGAGGTCTCGGGTTATAAAATCAATGTGCACAAATCTGAGGCATTCATATACGCCAAAAACAGTCAAGCTGAACCTCAAATGAAAAAGGCAATACCCTTTACTATAGCCTCCCCAAAAATTAAATATCTAGGAGTAAATTTAACAAAAGATACCAAAGACTTATACAAAGAGAATTACGAAACACTAAAAAAAGAAATTGTAGAAGATGGAAAAAGATGGAAAAATCTACCTTGTTCATGGATTGGTAGAATCAATATTGTTAAAGTGTCAATTTTACCTAAAGTGATCTACAGAATAAATGCAATCCCCATCAAAGTACCATCTTCATTCTTTACAGACCTAGAAAAAATAATTCTTCACCTTGTATGGAACTAGAAAAGACCTCATATAGCCAAAACAATCTTAAGCAAAAAGAACTGGGAGGCATCAGTCTTCCTGACTTCAAGTTGTACTATAAAGTGGAGGCTGTTTTCATGGAAGATTTATCTAAAGAGGTGACATTGAATGGAGGCCTAAAGGATTGGGAGGAAGTTAAACAAAAAGTTGGATTAAGAGAGTTCCAAGTAGAAAGATGAGCAATTTTAAGACTTCAGTTGGAACTGGCTCAGAATGTTGATGAAGCAGCGCAATGAAGGGTGGGGGAGATTGGAGAACGTGAGGTCAGACAAATAAGAGGGATCAGATCACATAGGCCCTTTCTGACCTCACCTCCTACAGTTGACCTGGAAAACACAAGGAAGTTTTAAACAGCATGGTGATATGATCCTATTTATTTACAAAATATCAATATGGATTCTGTGTGGCGATTAGACTGTTAGATGCCACATTGAAATAAAGGAAGGTGTTATCTTTATCTTTGAACTTTCATCATCCCATTTCATCATCCATTAGTGGATCTTACTTGTATCAATTACGTATTTAGTGTTTCTTGAGAACCCAAAATATTTAGTTGATGATATTTGTGTGCATCTAAATCTGGGTTTTCTTTTGTGTTAATTTGGTCTTTATATCTATCTTTAGCCAATACAAATTTATGTAGGTTTTAGGTTGTTTTGAACTCTGTTGGCATGAGTTCAAAAATTTTGCTCTTCTTTCTCAAACTTTTTTGGATATTATAGTTCTTTAATCTTTTCATGTAGATTTTAGAATCAGCTTGTCAATATCCACAAAAAAGTTTAATGAGACATAGACTGGAAATGCATTTGATATATACATAAATGTAGAGAGCCTTGGTATTTTAACAATATTAAGTCTTCCAATCAATAAACATGACCCATTTCCTATTTATTTAGGCTTATTGGATTTCTTTCATCAATGTTTTATAGCATTCAGTATACACATCCTGCACATATTTTTATCAGATTTTTACCTAGGGGATTGCAGGGTTTTTATTGTTATTGTAAATGACACTTTTAATGTCAATCCCAATTGTCTATTGTTAGTATACAGAAATACATTTGGTTTTTGTATAATGACCTAAAGAATTCTTTAACTCTGCATTTTGAATGGTAGTTTTGCTTGGTATAGAGTTCTAGATTGAAAGTATTTTTTTTTCTTTAATCACTAAAGATGTTACTTCATTATCATTTAGCTTTCCTGGTTTATGAAGTCTTTATTTTTTGGTATGTAATGATTGTTTTTTAATCTGGCAACCTTTAAAACTTTCCTTATGCTTTTTTGCTTTCAACAGTTAAATACGACTTCCCTAGATTTTTAAATACTCAGGTATTATTTTTTCAGATACTTCTTTTCATCTGCACTGTTCTCACCCTCTTTGCCTTCTGGAATTGCAATCATGTTAGACTGATTTTCTCACAACTCTTCAATGCTCTCTTTTTTTCCATCTTATTTTCTCTTTATCTCTAAGTTAGTGTAATTTCTATTGACCTGTCTTAAACATCATCGATTCATTTCCTGGCTGTGTCAAATCTATTGTTTTGTCCATTGGAAGCATTATTTATCCCTGTCTCTGTGTTTTCATTTCTAGCATTTCCATTTGTTTTTTAAAATAATTTCCATTTCATTGCTGAAATTACCCAACTAATCTGTCACCTTGACTTTGTCCATCTTTTCCATTCAAAGCTTAACTATATTAGTCAGAGTTATTTTGAATGGCCCGTCGGATAGTTCCAACATTCATGTCGTGTCACAGTTTTGTCCCAATACTTGATTTTTCTCTTGAGAGTGTGTTATTTTTTTCCTTGCTTTTTGTATGTCTCATAACTTTTTGGTCAAGAGTGATACAATTGTGTTTAGTGTGGTGGCTAGTTTCCTAAAGGATTTTTTTCAATGTCTGCTCTATCCTTAGCTTTAGATTTTCCCATTGCATTGTACCTCATATAGGGTCTGCCTTTTGCAATTTACGGTGTTACTTATGACTTAATGCTTGTTAATCTGACAGTGGAATTGGTGAGGGCAGTGTTTTCTGGTATTCTGATTAAGTTTCATTCTTATGCAGGCACCATGTCCCCTGGTCTTAGGGATATGGCCTTCTCAGTTTTATTGCCCCTTCCCTCTCTGTAGTTCTGCGTCTCACGTGTATTCTTGCTCCTCCTCAGGAATAGAGGTTTTTGCCCTCTCTCCTTCCTTCTGCAGAAATGGGCTTTTGCCAAATCCCAAAGTGTTACAACTTTTGTTGTTCTTCTCCCCCTCCCACTACAGGTTAAGGCGTTTTTTTTTTTTTTGTTTTTGTTTTTGTTTTCTATAGGGAATATAGGTAAGAAGAATGCAAGATTTTTATGCCTTTCCCAATCTTCCTCCTGCAAGTCTGCACCACAATGGATATTTTTTCAGGAGTTCCCTCCAGCCTTTTCTGTGATTACCAGTGAGATTTTAGGGGAAAAAGTTTCCAAGAAGGTGTCACTGCCCCTATATCTTCAGCCTTCAGGGACTTTCTAATCTCTCACCAGTGCACATTCAGTGTCCTAATTCTCCAGTATCCCTCGCTCTTCTTACAAGTGTGTCATTGTAGTTTTATGTACAGATCAAACTTGCATCTAGTATGTCTCTGCAGGAATCAGCCTTTGCTTAGATTTTGGGCCAGTTGATTTCCCTTGATTTCAACTTTGTGATTTTTTTTTTTTTAAAAAACCATGAACTTTTAGTTATTTCATCTTTTTATTGTTGTTAGAATAGGAGCAATGCCATTTCTGTTGCTAAACATTTAAACATTGCTGAGCAGAAACTGGAAGTGGCAAGGGACATAATTTTAAAGTGAGAAAAGTTAAATGGTCTAGAGGGCAAGTTTCTTGCCTGAAGTTATATTAATTGGTGGCAGAGTAGAGTTCACTATAACCATATTGGCAAAACACTGCTTCTATGAACTGTTAACTGGGTCATGAAAACATTTTATTACAAAGAAACTTTCTGTGAAACACATTACTCTTAAATGGTGTTTATGATAATAGTATTTTGTTTATATACTGATACCCAATTTTTCATACATTGTAATCTGTTTCTCTTCTGGAGATCTGTTTATTTTACTTTTTGAAGTCATATTAGTAATGATCCATTTTAAATGTAGACACTTTTATTTCTGGGTGAAATTGATTTTCCCTGGCAAGGAATTATTTATATGTTCTTTTAAAATGCTGGTGCTTTACACTTTACTAAATATCTACTGAATAATAACTGAGAAAACATGTTTGTCTTTAAAGCTATTAAATTTTAAAATGTGTATTATTTGAGTATGTAATTTGTATTGATTATAACAAAGATCACAAAATTAAGACAACACCGATGCTAGTAATGAAAGCAGCAGCAATGATAATAAAAACATAATTGTTATGCTAAAAATTTGTATATCCCTCTACATGCATAAAATGCTTTGAGATCCAATATTTTGGCATAACCTTATTTATATGGATAAGTGCTGAATTAGAATATTGTCGTGGTGAATTGTCATTGGCATAACTTGTATGGCTTAAAAATATACTTTCTGGTTTTGAGGGTTATGGAAAAATCTTATTTAAAAATATAACAACATAAAAATAAGGAAAATTGCATCATTTTATTCTGGAGAAGGATGTGGGCTTTCATTCACTGGCAATAATATAGCTTAGTTGAAGCTACATAATCCTCTCTTGAGAATTTAAAAAATTATTTTGTGGAAATAAGCATTTAAGTTGAATGATATGTGTCACCAGTTATTAGTAAATATAGCCAAATAGTAGAAGTAGAAGAGAAATCAAATGGTTTATCAAAAGGCACAGGAAAAACTATAACAATTATATTTTTCTGACATAATGATGTGGTCACTGATACAATTCTGTTCTTACTTTCCAAATACCCTATGATGATGATAGGCCATTTTTTAGATAAAAACACTAAGTTAATTATTTATATTCCTGGTTTTTGATGTGTTGTATTGAGACTAGAGAAATAGAAAATAGAGAAAGATATTATCAGATATTAATATATATGGTAAAGTCATAATTTTCAAAAAGTTAGGACCTGGCTAGTTATAGATAAATTAATTAATGAAACAACATTTAGAAAGACCATAAACAGATCATGAAGTATGTGTGTATGGGTAAATTAATTATATTATTAATATTAATCAATTGCTACATAGATTATATTGAATATGTTAAATAGTTGATATTTTCAAATATAAATCAGTTCATTATATGATCTATAATATGCTAACATAGTGACAATATATTTATGTTACTTGATAAAATATTGATGTGTACTACTTTTAATAATTAACAATTAATTTACAATGTGTCATTTATGTCTTGATCATATTTGTGGTGTTTTCATTCAGTGGGAAGGGGTTGGTTTATTTCACAAATGGTACAACCAAAACTTGTTATCTAACTGAAGGAAAAACACATGAAATCTTTTGGCTCACCAAATAAGAAGGTAAATTCCAGATGAATTGCATATTTAAATATTTTTTAAAACTATAAAAGTCTTGGAAGAAAATTTAGTGGTCTATTTGCACAATGTTTGAAGGAGAAAACATTTCTAACCAAGACCGGTGACCCAGACTATGTAAAAGACAAGACTATTTTACCATACAAAATTGCAAAAAAAGGTACGAGAAAAAATTTAGAATCGAACATGACACATAAGTAATAGATTGGAAGAAATATCTCTCAGGGAGATGCTGAAAATGTTTTTTTTAATGGATAATATGAAAAAGGTTTTCAAATTAATGACAAATATAAAAATAACTTCATACCATTTAAAATGGGCAAAAGTTATGAAAATACAATCTACAAAAAGCCAACTGCAAACAGTAATATTAGAACTGCAAGTTTTCCTTCTTGGTTCCCAAAGGACTTCTTGTATCAGCCAACGGAATCACTTTATGTTGACAACAGAGGCATTCATTCTCAAAAAAGAAAGGCAGTGTTGCTTAACATTTATCTATCTGGCCATCTATCTATCTATAGTTAAATAAAGCTAAAATATTATCATATTTTAAAAAGTCACATGAAATTTTAAAAAGTCACATGAAAACGACACCTATTAGAATTATACCTAGTTTTAATTGTATGTAGAAAATTATGTGGAAAAGTAAAGGTTTAGAATTTTAAAGAAAAAATAAATAATACATTTAAGTGAAATAGAATAACACAGTTAAATGTACCTTTTCTATGTGCTTCTCTGCCAGGAATCTTTAAATAGAAGTAGAATTCCCTAATATTATGATTACTTTTGATAACAACAACCTAAATTGGAACTCTAAATCTTTTCTTTTAAATCAAAGATATAGGCCAGGCACGGTAGCTCATGCCTGTAATCCTAGCACTCTGGGAGGCTGAGGCGGGAGGATCCCTCAAAGTCAGGAGTTCGAAACCAGCCTGAGCAAGAGCAAGACCCCATCTCTACTAAAAATAGAAAGAAATTAATTGGCCAACTAAAAATATATAGAAAAAATTAGCTGGGCATGGTGGCGCTTGCCACACTGTAGTCCCAGCTACTTGGGAGGCTGAGGCAGAAGGATTGCTTGAGCCCAGGAGTTTGCGGTTGCTGTGAGCTAGGCTGACACCACGGCACTCTAGCCCGGGCAACAGAGTGAGACTGTGCATCAAAAAATAAAATAAATAAATAAATAAATAAAAGATATAATTTAAGGAGCATTTACAGAAAGTATTAACCTTATATAAAATGTTTAGAATACGTGTGTTAGTCCTTTTACTACTGCATAATAGAATATCAGAAAAAGGTACTAAAGTGATATAACAGTCATTATATAATACTTTTAATTATATTAATCTTTCTCTTGGAAACCATGAAAAGTTTTCTATTCTTGAGCAGAGAAAACTGTTATTATTTTCAGTTATGTTATTGATCACTATGTTATTTAGGAATCAGTAAGATAAAATTTAATAAATAGTGAGCTGGTATATTTAAAATCAGTAATAAAATATTAAGTACAAATAATCATAAAAGTAACTTGTATCATGTGACAATAAATTGTATGTTTTCTGTTGCTCCAAGGTCATGTAATAGAATGAGATATATTGTCACTTCTAAAATGGTTTTGAGCATTATTTGTCCATTAGAACACATGAAAAAAATATAAAAATAAAAGTTAAACAGTTATGCACAGTTGATGAAAAAGTGAAAATATATACCATGCATCCATAAAAATATTCAACATCACAGAAATGTCATTGCTTCCTATGTTCATAAAGTTATAAATTATGAATTTAAAATAAGACCAATGAATATTCCATCAGGTTTTCTTTGGAGGCAGTGAAGTCTATTATAAAGTTCATAAGGATAAACAAATAGGAAAGAATAAGTAGCAAAACCTTGAAAATGGAAAATAATGTAAGAGGGCTATCCTCAACACATATTGAAGAACACTATAAAATCTGAATAAAACAGTGTAATTGTGGCTCTTAAAGACAGATCAGAGGAATGGTAGAGATAATCCTGAAAGAGACCAAGTACCTATGGCACAGGAATGCTATAACAATGTTGGCATATCAAATTAGTGGTGGTGATAGTCTTTAAAATAAATCTTGAACAAAACGACAGCCATTGGGATAAATAGATGAAGACAAATACCATGTGGTGGATTGCTCTCAAAGACTTAACGTTTTTAAGAAGCCAGTTGCCCCCAATCTATATTTTCCATGCAATTCAAATCAAAATCCTAGCAGTTGTATGTATTTGTTTGTGTTTGGAAATTGGCTAGCTGATTGTGAAATTCTTCTGTAAGTGCAAATGATCTAGAATAACTTCAGAAATCTTGAACAAGTAGAAAATGTTGAAGGATTTATGTTATCAAACATCAAGATCTACTGTATAGCTATAGTAGAAAAGACAGCATAGTATTGTTGTAAAGATAGATAAAGAGAACACTGGAACTGAATAGAGTCCAGAAAGTGGTTTATATATATATATATATATATATATATACACACACACACACACACACACACACACATTGTCAACTAATTTGGGAAAAAGTGTCACAACAATTAAATCAAAGAAAGTATGGCTTTTTCCATAAATGGTGCTAGGAAAATTTAGTATACATAATGAATGAATTGAACTTTGACTCCTATATCTCACCATATTTATAATTATTAAGATATGTATCAGGAAAAATAGACAATAAAATTTCTAGATAAAAGAGGATTATATCCTATGACTTTATGCCCCAAGCTATTGAGATTATTGTCAGTATATATTAGTAGTACCTAGGTTTCAGTTGAAGAGAATCATCTGACCAAGACTTTCCTGAGGGCAAACTGCCTCCAATGATGGATTGATGTGGGAGGTGGGGGAGGGGCATATAAAATCTTGGCCTCTTCATTCCAGATTGGGGCAATTCTAAAGCCCTATACTAGCTTTAGTCCTCACCATTGTATGAGCTGACATCTTCTGTCCCCACCTTCTGCCTTTGCTTAATCCTGCTTTATTCTCTTCCCTCAGTGGTATTGATCCTGAGAGCACTTCCTAATAAACTCTCTACCCACTAACCTCCTTCTCAGAGTCAACTTCCCAGGAAAACTGTTCTGCAACAGTGATATTTAAAATACTTCTGAGTGAAACTTGGACAGATATTGTTAAATTTTATTTTATTAGTTATTTACTGATGTTTTACAGATGTCTTATAATTATAGCAGTATTATATAATGGATAAGACTCCAAGCTCTAAATTCCAGCCTAAGTTCTACCATGTACTATCTGTGTGATCTTGGGTATAATTCCTACATGTTTCAATATATTCATTCCTACCATAGGGATATTAAAATAGAGTCTATCTCATGGAGTTTTTGTAAGAAATAAATAAATATTTGTAAAGTGCTTAAACTAGTTCCTGGTACAGAGTACATTGCTATTGCTCATGACAAGTGACACTGTTTTCCAATAAAATGCTATTAAGTAAATTATTATATAGATGATACAAAGGTATGTCAAAAATTGTGAAGGTAGTATATGAATAACTAAAATCTGGAGAGACATTTTTAATGGAAATGTTGAAGAAAAGTAGAATACATAAATGATTAAGAACATCAGAAAGAGCAACACTGGGTTGGGCACAGTGGCTCATACCTGTAATCCTAGCACGCTGGGAGGCCGAGGCCAGAGGATTGCTTGAGGTCAAGAGTTCAAGACCAGCCTGAGCAAGAGCGAGACCCTGTGCTACTAAAAATAGAAAAACTTAGTGGGTCAAACAAAAATAGAAACAAAAAATTAGCTGGGCATGGTGGCTTGTGCAGGAGGATCGCTTGAGCCCAGGAATTTTGAGGTTCCTGTGAGCTAGACTGACGCCATGGCACTCACAAAGCGAGACTCTGTCTTCAGAAAAAAAGGAGCAACAAGGTTGGATAGTTTTAAAAATATATAGATGTAGCTATAGATGTAGATATAGATATCTACTCTTTCGCAAGAAATCCTTTTCTAAAAAACTGGTATTCACTAAGATAGCAAAACTACTTAATCAAGGAGTAATTCAGTTCCCATAAAATTAAAAGTATTTGTTTCATAATTGTTTCACCTAGAAAACAAATGGATTTCATAAGAAAAATAACGATTTTTTTTTTATTTTTATTTCAGAAATATATTCCTGGCTTACAACAGCAATGAACTAGATCTTGCTTCTCACAAAACTGAAGAAAAGTAGGAATTAATCGTGGAGTTAACCTATCTTCATCTATACAAATAATACTAATAACCTATACTTGTATATAATTTTAATGTTTAGAAATGTCTTATGTACACAATTATATTTGTTCACCAAAACCTCCTATTAGGTAAAACTGATTTTTATGTCTTTATAATGTCCAAAATGAGGTTGAGAGGGTATAGCCCAAGCTAACACAGCTTATCCATGTTACAGTCAAAACCAGAACACAGATTCTCTGACTATAAACCTAATGCTCAATCTCTATATATTGGCAACCTTCC
Organism: Lepilemur ruficaudatus; assembly: GCA_963574885.1. Lineage (NCBI taxonomy): Eukaryota > Metazoa > Chordata > Mammalia > Primates > Lepilemuridae > Lepilemur > Lepilemur ruficaudatus. The sequence continues at coordinate 117,685 of CAUYRT010009501.1, read as the reverse complement.
TAAGGTTCTAGGTCTAATTTTATATCTATGTATAGATTTGTAAAGTAGCACCTTATTCTCTAGTGTTACAATTTAACACATAATACTGCTAACCCTCCCCCTCTTTATAAATGTTATAATCAGAAGACCCAGGAATATGGTACAGCTAAGATTTTTTTTTCTCAAAAGTTTAATATTGATTTTGCTTCAGTGACATTTGGTTCCTTCCTATTAAAAGAGAGAGAGAGAAAAAAAGAAACACTGCAAGTCCTATAAATTTACCAGCTTTGCAGCAGGATGTCCTCTAAGATCGCGATTCACCTACATTCTTGTCTCATTCTTGGTTACTCAGCCTAATTAAATCTGTAGATAAGATTAAGTTTCAAAGTCAAGACCTGGCAGGTTAAGATTCTTCACTGACAGGAAGGTCCTTCTTTTTTTTCCTCCTGTCTAGTTCTTGTCATCAGTTTTGAAAGATAACAAAAGGAACCATGAACTTGCTAAAAACAAAATGAAGGTATTTAGCTATCTATAGCTTACTATGACACTTATTCTAAGGAAGAAAATTTCTAGGAAAACACATTTCCTTAGAGGAATAAAGAGGATATGAATGGTTTTTCCAACGGGAAAACATGGTGTCAATGGCTAGCATTCTAGTCCAGGTTAATATTAAACTATACATATATCCAATTTTATTAAAGGATTTCATAAGTGCACAAAACATAGAATTTCTGAAAGAAGGTAATATGAGGAAAGTTTACAGAAATTACTTTTATCCATGTCTTTTTTCATATAGACCGAAATTTTGGTAAAGTCAAGTTGAAACTGAGATGGTGAATAGAATGGCTGTTATCATGGAATAAAGCAGGAGTATTCAGATTTGGGGAACATATACTAGTTTTATCAGCTGTCACAGGGTCTCCCTTTAATACCTAGCATTTAACTGAACTGAATGAAATGCATTGTCACACCATATGGTGAATTAGAGGGTACAAATTTAGGACCTCCTTGCTGAATCAGTTTATTAGAGAGTAACATTTACAAAGGTGTATTTCTTGGCCAGATACATAATTAAAATGCATATCATTTCCTCTATGTGGACAGACACACAGAATTAAAGAAAAAAAACTCTAGGGAAACTTGCCATAAAGAAACATTTTTTTAGCTCAGTATTTCCCAAATTCATTTGAGCATAGAACTTTATTGTTTATTGTTTGTTTGTTTTTGTTTTTCACAATACACTTAGGTAAAAATAACACACTATTCAAGGATAAGTTAATCTTTTCAGTTCTCAAATATGCACTAAGGAATTGTTCTACGTTAATGTAGGAAGACTTAGTTAGCTTTAAGGGTACAAATGCTTTTCCTGGTACATGATAGTATCCCTAGTGATAATTTTTACAATATGGCCAATGGTACACTAATGTCTCTGAAAATGCCAATAGCAGTATAAGAAGCAAAGCTCCCATTTCTGTTATACTATTAATGCCTATGTTCCCCAAATCAGCAGGAGAACCCCTAGGACTAATGTTGTAGCATGTAATAATATCATAGCAAACAAGTCTCTAGGAAATAAACAAGCCCCTTTGGAGATTTTATTATATAGAGCAGCAGGGAGCACATCTTGAATTGTCAAATCCACTGTACAGGTAGGGTGTGCATTGTTTATCTTAAAAAACAATGAATCTAGAAACTAGAGAAATCAATAAGGAATCCAGAATAAAATGGGCTTAAATTTGAAAACCATTTGAAGACAGTAAGAACAATGTAAATTAAAATTAAGAAAGTACATTTAATTTCTGGGTTTCTTTATTTTTCTTATGCAAGTATGGACATTATTGAAATTTATAAATACGTTTCAAAATATTAAGGAAATGAATAAGAATGAAAATAAAAAAGAAGATTAAATATTATAAAGATGTAGTTCTCCCCAAATTTGTATATAGGTTTGATGTAATTGCAATCAAATGATTATTGGGATATTTTTGGAACTTAACAAAAAGTTATTATAATTTTTTCTAGGAGAATAACTAGATAAGAGGAAATAAATGATTTATAGACACTAGAAAGAAGAAAATAGAATAAGAAAACAAAACTGTGGGGTTTAAACTCTATGGCACTGGCACAAGATCTAAAATACAGATCCATGAAACAGAATATCTTTGATTTGAATATTGGATAAGTCACACTACAAAACTAAATAGCAACAGAATGAGTGTTATTATTCAACAAAAGATGAAAAAGTGGCTAATTAAATGAGAAGGAAATCAAATTAGATTGTCATTACATAGCAAAAAAGCAAAATGTGAATGGATTAAAAGAGTAAATGAAAACTTTGCCTAAATACCTGTAACTTCTTTCCCATTAAAAACACAGGAGAAGAAAAGAAAAATAGATGAATTTTCAATTGATTTCACAATGTGGAAAGACATTGAAAGTATAAAATCAACAGAGAAAAAATTTTAAATGGCTCATGTATTTAATGGATAAGTAAAATTAAGTATAAGCAGACATATGAATAGTTGCCACAAATATAATAAAGTTATTATTTGGCAATAAGCTAGTTTTAATTTTTTTGCTATTATAGACAATGCAATATCAAATATATTGTTCATACATTAACCATATATTGATTATTTCTTTCAGAGATCTCCTGAGAACTGGCATTACTGGGTCAAAAAGATGATAATTTCAAAGTTTCTATATATATTACATAAAGTGCTTCCCAGAAACTAGATAGTAGTTTGTATTCCCACAAGTACTGTTTGATTGTTCCAATTTCACCATAGAAACATTAGCATTGGTAGTTTCATTTAAACAAACAAAAAACCACACACAACAAAAAAAAAGGATAAAGAAAACTTAGGTGGCCATTGTTTTTTTGATTATTCATGATACTGAACATATTTTCAACCATTCTTTGACCATCTTGATGTCCTCTTTCGTGAACTACTATTCATCCTCCTTTTAATGCATTGCAAAAAAATAGAAAGCAAAGACTTTGAAGTCAGACACAAGGAGGTTCACCTCTGCCATTAAGCAACTGTTTTGATTATAAGTTGATTTTTCTGAATTGTACTTTCCTTAATTCAATGAGAATAATAACAATACCTATGCCACGGAGGTGCTGTATCAAATGAGATGAGCTCTAGGATGCTGACACAAATGATTACAGCAAATATAAAAGAAAGTCATTAACCCATTTTAATTGGGTGTTAGTAGCGGTTACTGATTTCAATTAGTATGTTTGCATTAATTATATTAAGATAATTCTCATTTTATCACATTTACCATGACAAGTATGGTTTTTCTGGTAATTTAAGAACATTATTATCTTTAGGCAAATTTATAATGTTTGAGATTTAGATTTTTAAGCAAATTTATTATTTCTTAGATTTTTTTCCTATTCTTCAATATGCAGGTGGGATGGTTAACATACAGAAGAAATAGATATAACACCCTGCAATAAATTTACAAGGAATCAGTAGTTTTACAAAGACACAATTAGTTTTTGTAAAAGTAATCAGTAGCTTTAACACACTGGTTATTTATAATTTTCTGAAATCATCCTTGATTCACACAACTATGTATTAAATGGTATGATATTCAACCATTCAAAATTTCAAAGGTAAAATATTTGGCAAGTTTTGCTTTTGTGCTATAGAATGCAAAATGCAAATGTAAGGAATATATATAAAACTAAACTACCCACATTTTTCTACCAACTTAATTTGTTTCAAAATTTTAAAATTATATTTTAACTTGTATTGAATATTTATTAAGACAATAGATATATTAATTATATTAATATTTCATCATCTTTAAAATGCAAAAACATAGAGAATATAAGGTAGAATTCCTTCCTGTACCTTGTATTTGACTCATAGCAGTAAGTTTGAAGGCAGTATTCTCCTGGAGGAAGCTATCCCAGCAATGATCAATGACAAGATGCTTGGGCTCTTCCAGACCTAATTAAAAAATAAAGAGATATTACACTTCAATGTCACATTCAAAAAGAAAAACAGCAGTAGAGAAGAAACGGAATCAAAATTCTCCTCTAATGAAAAACACCTAAGATGAATATTTTTCCAAGTATATTTTAAAATGAGATTTAAATGGTATTTTTTGAAGAACATATCCAACGTTATAAATGATTTTCTCTGTAATATTAAAAATGATACAATCAACTCATAAATTCTTGAAATCTTAATTTAAATGACTGAATTAACAGATATTATTGAGAGCCTATTTGAGTCTAAAAATGGACTGTAGTACTTAAATACAGTTGGCTTTCCATATTCCTAGGTTCCACATTTGTGGATTCAACCAACAGAAGGTTGAAAAGATCCAAAAGGAAGAATGGACGGTTTCATCTGTACTGAGCATGTACAGACATTTTCTTGTCATTATCGCCTAAACAATACAAAATAACAACTATTTACATAACATTTACATTATATGAGGCATTATAAGTAATCTAGAGATGATTTAAAATATATGGTAGGATGTAGGTACGTCATATGCAAATACTACACCATTTTATATAAGGCACTTGAGCATCCATGGATTTTGGTACTTGTGGGTTGTCCTGGAACCAATTCCTCACTGATACTGAAGGGCAACTGTATATGCATATGCATAAATATACAACATTTATGCAATGTTAACAATAAGTTTAAACCAATAAATACAAACATATATTGATTCTTTATTAAAAAAAGATAAGCTCTGTTGACATTAAATATGAGTTGACAGTGCTACCTGCTCATATTTCAAAAGTAGATACACATACATTAAAGGGAATGCTGAAAAATATCTACTAATAGAAGTGTGTGATAAAAAGAAAAAACTGTTTTTGTGCAAAGATTAGTGTTTCGAAAAGTATAGTCTTCTGACACCTGCATTGGAATAGCCTGTGATGCTATGGCCTTACTCCAGACCTAATGAATCGGAATAACTGAGGGTGAACCTGGGGATCTGACTTTTGGTAAGATCCCAATTATCGCTTACTGGATTTTGGGAGTTACTAATCAAGAATCAGGTAAAATGAATTCCAGATATTAAGGCATCTAAACAATATCTAAGAATAAAGTAATTGTAAGCAAGTAGAGTCTCAGATTACTCATCTGAAAAATGGTTATGATTATTCTATATCTACTTTTTCTTAGTACAAAAAGGTTAACTATTTGTTATGAGCAAAGTAAACTGTGACAAATAATTAAACTAAGATATAAAGAGATTATAAATATATTTGATATCCCAATTTCTCTGTCCCAAAATCTCAAGTCTCTCAATACTGTTTATTTATTAATTCAAATATTTAAAAAGTTGAATGTCTGAATTTGGGAGAGATTTTGAGGTTGTGGGCTTTTTTATTATACCTATTTATCTCTCTTCTTATGTATAAAGTCATGCTCACTGTGATTGGCAATTTGCAATGATTACTACACATTTAACACAAATATTTATTCAACTCTAGATGTACTTTAGATAAGATTTAGAGGGTCTCCAGGGATAGGATTTTCATAAACTAATTCTACCATGTGAAATGAAATGCACTTGGTATTTCCTCTCCATGTCCCGTGAGTATGATTAACTTATCATAATTATGCTATATTGTGTGCCTTACTACTGTACTGCTGGTGAATACCATGGTCATAATTAACCCAAAGTCAACAAGAACTCATCACTGTACTTTGTTTACATTGATCAACCCTCAAAATGGAAGTTGATCCCTGTAAAACTAATATATTATGTTAATTGGCATGGAAATTTTTATTCAGTGTTATTTTGTTTTACTCTCGAATAAACTACTGATGTCTGAAATAGAATTCACTTTTATTTACACATTTGAATTTGATTACTAATATTGCATTTAAATTTGAATTAAATAAAAAGATTGAATCATTTCCAGACTATAGCTATTTTAGTAGAAAAGTAATCAAAACAGCTACTTTGTATGCATTAATTACTGCTTCACTCATTTATGCAACATTTAGGTATATAATCTATACTGAGATTTCATATATAGAATATCATACAAAATAAATGTATGCATGCATGCATGTGTATGTTTGTACATATATTTTTTTTCTCCAAATGGAAGATAATTTTGGAATGTGCATACAAAGGTGTTCAGTGCAAAACAGATGCTCAATAAATAGTCAGTGACTGAGTATTTAACTTTTGCCTTGTCAACATGTATGCTAAAATAGAAATACTCTTTTAGGAAGAAATAAAGCTATGAATTAAGGTAACCTCTGGCATTAACAAGCACACCAGTTAGCAAGTTTGCAATGTGATTCTGTGAGCAAGGGCACCAACATCTAATGAAGATGTGTCCTTAAATTTGCAACATGTGTACATCAGCCCCTAATTTCTAATGTTTTAACTTAGGTCTTTGCTTTCCATTCATGGCCACCATCTCTTTCTCCACCTCTATTACCAGCTGAGCAGGATGTAAACTTGAGTGATGAGGTCTCAGGTAGGGGTCACAATTACTGATAAGAAAGAATTTTGAGAATTGAATCCATAGACACCAGTGAACAAGAGTACATATCCAGGCCAAACAAGGGCAAGACTGGAAGCCCAAGCCTGTGCGGATCAGGCAGAGCCCGTGTCTAATGGCGGAGTGAAAAGGAGGAAAGAGAGACCAGAAGAGCTGAGAAAATGTGAAAGGAGTGGCAGGAGTTGCATTTTCTAGGGGCCTTAGATAGGATGGAAGGAGTCTTGTTCACCCGCAATCCAAGAGGAAGAAGCAAAGAGAGCGGCAAGTGCCATACTTGGTCTTATCACTGGGCTTTAAAAATACCATCTATGAGCAGATAACTTAGAATCCTAAAGAAGACAGACATGATGAGTTCAAGACCCTGTTCTACCACTTATTGTATGGCTTTGAGGAATTCCTGAGTCTGAGGCTCCACATTTGAAAAGTGGGAATACTGACCTCCAAGAGTTGTTTTGAAGATTGGGTACGGTCATGTTTAAAGAGCTCAAGTGTAGTACATACTGCAATGGTAACAAATCCTAGTTTCCCAGGCTTATTTGAAAGCTTTTCTACATCCTGCTCCTCATGGGATTCATTAATGGTTTGCTTTGGAGATATCCTTATTATCCCCAGGTGTTTAGGTCATCTTCTCTCTAGCTACCCTATCTCGTTCACCTTTGGAAACTGGCATGGATTAAGATACGTATGGGCTCCTGAAACATGATCTTTTTTTACACCTTGCTTTGCATAATGTTCAACTGAAAGCCCTTTCAAAAATTTTCCCTGTTCCTGTTGTTATAGTTTGCATATTTCCTTGCCTGGAGACTTCTAAGACAGAAAGCCAAGAGAAGTTGAGAGCTACAGTACAATATTACAGATTTATCATGTCCTGGGTAGGCTACTTCTGTGGCAATCAAAAGCTTGGAAATACTACAAACTACTATCCTTTTTGCATATATGTGCATTTATTTATTCCCTCACCTGTTATAAAAAAAAAACTCTTAAAGGTATCACAAAGATATGAGATACAAGAAAAAATGAATTAGAAATAATTTTTTCAGAAGATTAAAACAAGAGACATCACCTGCAGTCAGGAATGAGATATAGCACGGTTGTGTCACTTGCTCTGAATAAGCCAAAATGTCTTCCAGGCAGCCAGTGTATGTAGGAAAAATGAAGTGTCACAATCGGTCTCCATAGGATAAAAGGCTACCAATTTCTTGAAAGTGGCAACTGTTCTTCCTTATACTAACAACTGATTTCATAAAAAAATTTCATAAAAGAACTGTGTAATGTAACAAGAGAAAGCCTTTGACATCTCCACCAACACATTACAATGAATCCCTTGGCATATTTCTATGTCATTTGATGTTTTGGGTTGATGATATCACAACACAGTGAAATTCACTGAACGTGATTATTAGCGTGGTCAGGGGAGGATGCAGTCGTTTCAGGTACTGGGATTTTGGCTCCTTCAATTTAATCCATGAGTAGATTTCAGAGCACTCAAAGTAACAGATAGTATGCAAGTCTTTCCTGTAATCCTTTCCTAACTTTATTTCTTTAGTAGAGCTTTTTGGTTTTGTATATACCCATGTAAACCTGTAGTGAGAAACTGTTCTGCCTGTTTACAGAGAAGCCATGTGCAAAGTGACTCAGAGACCCAGCTTTGCAGACTTGGGTTTTTCATCCCAGATCCCTCACTTAATAGCTCTGTGAACATGAGAAAGCTGCAAAACCTCTCTATCCTAAATTTTTTTCATCTTTAAAAACAGATATAATGCCTGTTTCAGAGGGTTCTTTCTTAATTGGGGTTTCCTCAGAAGCTATTATTTGGGAAGTGATTAAGGAAATGTCAGTAGGGGGGTGCAGGAGAGAGACAAAGATTGGAAGGAATCCAGTGAATGTTTTATCTAGCAAGTTACTCCTGTGGACAAATGAGGCTCAAGGCAGCTGGGGAATTCTGAGAAGCAGTTCAGAACACACGTCTCAAAAGTATACTACCCAGGGACATGGGAACTATGACATTTATCTGCCACTCCCTGTCATACATCCGTTGAGGGAAAATTAACTCACTAGTACCTCCAGTCTGCCCTAGTTGAGCAGAGCAGGTTATGCAGCCAGAGGAAACACCCCAAAAAGTTACAGTTGTTGGTAGTTGGAAGATGGCCCAGACAAGTACCAATTGAATATTTGTTGTCTGGAGATAATGAAATTACACAAATGAAGTACTTAGTTCAGTGTCTGCCATAAATTACATCTAAATAATTGGCAACTATTGTATATCATTTGATTCGATCACAACTCTGTATCACCTGTTCAATTACAAGTGAACCTGATGCCTTAACCAAAAGTTGTGTTAAATGTCAGGTCCGCATCCTCACGCAGAAATTGTGGAGCATAACAAGGATTTATGCCTGACTGGAGGGCAAGCCATGCCACTCAGTAAGTCCTTATGAATGGTGCCAAAATTCTCCTCAGGAAATAATCATGAGTTTGCTGTAATGCACAAGTGTGAACAGGGTGTTCAATTTCTGCTCTAAATAGCACAGCCACAATGATTTTTAGCATGGGACTATTTTAAAGTGGTATAACCAAACACTTATCTGGGGTATTAAAATTATCAGATATGTAGACAAGTGTTTAGAAACATTAATTTAGACAACATAGTCCAGTTATTTGAAAAAAAGTAGTTTGGACACATGAAACATTAAATGTTTGCTAAAGAAACAGATTCTATCTCAGAGATTTTTGGGAAAATTCTAGAAATGCACTGTGAACTTTCCTGCTAGCTGTGGTCATGGATTTTTCCATTGTTACTGGCTTAAATCTTCTGAGCTTTGCTTCTCAACTCTAGTCTGTCATTCCCCTTCTATCCATATCCATTGTGCACAAGTATTTCTAGAGTCAGCTTTTAAAATGCAGAGCATTAAACACAGGAAATATTTTGAAAACTCTCACTACCTGGAGGATAAAACCTGGAGTCCTCATCATAGTCCTTAAGGGTTTGCAATAAAATATCCTGATATATCTCCTCTCTTCTCTCTCTTGCCTCTCTCTTTCTCTCTCTTTCATAGAGAGATGTAGTTATATATAAAATATATAGATATATTTCAAAATTCACTATTTCTCCAAGATGGTAGCATTTTTAGAATTTCAAACTCATTATCAAACTTCTGGATTGTCCAATTTTCCAACGTCTTTCCTCCTGCTGATATCTTAGCTATTTCTATTTTTATCACCTCTCTCAAAGTCAATGCCCTTTGATATTCAAAGGACTATATCTTTTGAATATCATTTGTCAAATGTCAAAACCTTTGACATTTTATTGGTACTGTGTGTTGTCTCTAAATTTAGAAATTTTACTATTTTATTTGTGGTCCAGTCATTTGGCAGATGAGCACTGAAGGGCTGCTCTGTATTATTTGCTATACAAGTGACTAATACACAGACCCCAACTGCAAAGATCTCATAAATATTGTGTTCAGGGCAAATACTAGCCACAATAAGTGTGACAAATATTTAAATAAATCTGTGCACAAGCTGTTATGATATCCAGCAGAGGAAGTCATCATTCCAGGCTTGAGAAGTGGGGCAGGGGGGGAGATAAGAGGAAGGTAGGATCTGAAATGCTGTGAGATCCCTCATACCAGCAACTAAACACTTGGAGATATGAGTCTTGCTATCAATTTCCCTGTGGGGATTCTTTGAATTCTGTAGCACCTCCAAGAATATTTACAACATCCTTTGAAAGATAGGAAGAGATTGTATAGTCCTATCATGAAAAAATTTAAAGACATTTATCAATATTTAAGTGAGAAGGTATTAATTTAGTACTTTTTGTAATGAGTATATTTTGCATATATATTAAATATTTTTATTATTTTCATCAGTCATATATTCCTGTAGACTTTCAATAGTTCAGGACAAATTGTGAGGCCTAGTTACCAAGGAATATCAGCTCAAGTAGATATATAGATAATGCCTAGAAAAGAATCCACAAAAAGAAGGAAAAGGCTGTGACAGATGGAGATCTCATCAGCCACAAAGGAGAAGGAGGATCTTTTTCACATAGGATAAGGAGACCAAGAAAGAGAGATAAGACATATATCAGAGCTCCTGGGATTTTCCTTTGTCCACTGTCTCCTCAGGGTGAAGGAAGAAGTGGGAGAAACTGAGAGCCTGAACATTTACCCCAGAGAGTGAGTTTACTTAAGAGACTGTTTTGAATTACAAAAACTGATAAATTTTTAATTGTCAAGCTTACTGTTTTTTCTTGTTACATAGTAGAAAGAATTTTAGACTAATTTTAGAAAATTAAGAAGGCAAAAATTTATTTCACAATTTATTTTTAATGTTAAAATCTTGATCTCAATGTTTTTATATTACTCTCATATTTCTGAAGTCATTTGGTTGCACCTACCCTGAAAATCCCATTCCATGGAAAGATCCATTGATGTGCCTTGTGTGCTCTCACACCACAAATTCTGAGCCTTACAATTGGCATAAACTTCACAAACACTTATTTTTTGGTGCCTATCTAAATTTATGGTTTCCATTTCCAACCAAACAGAACACCTTTTATATTTGAATTTTGTCAGGTCCATTTTTCCTTCCTTCCAGCAGTTATTCCAAACCACCATTCCACTCCTCAAATTCCCTACTGTTAGGTAGATAGCAAGGGATTCTGGGTCTCCTAGGGATGAAAGTGGGTGCTGTTGCCCCCTTTTTGGTCCTGCCCCACCCTAATTCTGCCCTGAGCTACTGCCGTAACTAGGAATACCCTATGAATCTGCCAATCATACCTTAGCACACCGGCTACAAAAGAATGCAGAGAACTCTCTAGCCCATGGGCCAAGCAGCATAGGTACCATAGAGTTTGGAAATTGACCTAGAACAAGCCACATGCATAGTCATGCAATTCCCGACTGTCCAATCAAAGCGGTTCCATGGTGAGGTCTGAGCCACTAGGGTGGTCCCAATCTGGGCACTATAAAACAAGACACAGACCATAACGAAGCCCTTTTTGTGCACTTCCTTTGGCTCTCCCTTTGCTGTGACAGTGGGTCATCTGTGGTATGTGTATCATGCTCTGTAAACCTGTATCTTGCTCTTGCCCTACAATCCTATCTTTCTCTCCTCCATAAACCTCATTTTTGTGCTTGCCTAACTTCGGCATGTCTGGTCATTCTTTGGCCATGGGGACACCAAGAACCAACATTTCACATTAAACCTGACACTACAATATCTCCTTTCCTCAGCAGATGAAAATGTAAACATCACTGCTCTCAATTCTAAAGCCCTTCCACTACCTACCAATTTATCTACATTTCACATTTGTTTCATCTTACCTCCACCTGTCCGAAGGTAGAAATGATCCTTCTGTTTATGGCTCTTCCTCCTACCTCTACTCTGATCCCAGTCCTCCCAGAACCCTAGCCCATCAGTTAAACCTTACCTCCTTTATGGCTTTGACTCTTATTCGACCTTGGCTTCTTCAATCTGTATGCACATATAAGTATCAAGTCTCTTCCATCTTAAATCACTGACTTCTTTGAGCCTACATTCAACTTTTACTAAACACTGTATGCTTCTCCTCATGCAACCAAAGTTCTTATAAGAAAATTTTACACGAGATGATATTACTTTCTTAATTTTTAAAATTATTTCATACCAAGAGCATGAAGGGATGATCAAAAAAGCAAAATTCCAACAGGTAAATGATAAAATGTTCAGCTTCAACGTTATGGAAAAAATAGTAAATTTGTAAGGATGATAAGGTACAATTTTTCTCCAACCAGACTGATGGAGATTAAACACAATGTTACTACTCGGCACTTGCAAGATTCAGGAAAATAGGTAATGTCTATATTATACTCCTGATGAATTGCAAGGGTATAATCATTCTGGAGAGTGAGTTGGTCATTCACATAAAAAACCTTAACACATGTATAACTTTAACCCCACAATTGTACTAGTAGTAATTTTAGTAGAAGTAGTAATAATAGTTGAAAAGACAGATTGGAAATGTCCAACATTACATTGAAAAATGTGTTTCAGAAAACTCATGATGCGTTAATTTTTATTCCAGACTCACATTATTTGGTCATTTAATACCAAGTGATCAAATTCTTCAATCTAATTTAAAAACGTGCATCTTCAACATGACATAAAAAAGGACAAGTCTGACTGGAACCAAGATTTAATCCAAATATGTTGCCTCTTTATTTTAAAAATGTGGAAAGGAAACAAAATCATAATTTCTATAAACTTTTGAGGAATGAGCATTGACACATTTGAATAATACCATAAGTATATTATAAATATACTAATTCATATATTTGGGTTTACAGATAGAATTGGAAGAACTTGACTTACTATACCGATACCTAATTCCGATTCTGGCTCTGCCATTTATGAGCTGTGATTTCAGCCAAGATACTTCGTCTCTCAAATCTTACGTTTTCACATTTATAAAATGATGTTCTTGGGATAATGGATCTCTAATTGCCCACTAGCTCCAAAATGTTTTGATTCTATAATAAATAAGTTTAATTACTACCTAAAAATAACATGTAAAATATAAGAAAAAAACTTACTTGTTAGTGAGATGTCGATGAAAACATCTTCATTGGTGGGATTTTTAAAAGGTATAATAATAGGTGAACGCCAACCAAGGGATGTAGTTATTCTTTCCATCCCTAGAGGCTTGGGGAATAGTCCTATTCCAGAGAGGTAGAATTTCCACTCTTTAAACTGTTTGAAGATAAACATTCATAACATATGTGTCTTAATTGAATACATTTTATTTGTAATACTTAATGTAATACACATAAAATTTTGGCAAATAAGAAAAGTTTTGTTACATTTAATATGCATGTTTTATTTTTCCTTTCTTGTTCAAATTCCTTTTGATTTTATTGAAAAATCATTCTATATATTTTTACATTGAAACACAAGAGGGCAAAAGACCAATATTCAGATATCAAACATACTTCAATGCATATAAGGTTATTTATAGCAACCTAAAAGAGAAACTTTAATGAAAAAACTTGCATTTCTGTCCAAAGTTTTTTTTAAAAAAATGGATTTGTCTAACAAACTGCATTCTAAACACTGCATGTAGTTTTCAAAATTTTAGGTTGAATTTCAAATTAAATTCACATAGCTACCACATGAAGGCAAAGAAAGTGAGGCACAGAGTGAAGTCTCATTAAAGAGAAATGTGTACAGTGTGTGTTATATTATTTATCCCCATCATCTAGTATGGAATGTTTTCTGTTATCACATGATATGGGTGAAAGGCTCAAAAAATATGTGAAGGAATTGAATGCGGCTGTTCAATTTTTTCTGTGGGTTTCATAAGCCTGTAAACGTCTGTTTGAAAATGTTTTCTTTGTATTCTTTTAGAGTAAAAGTCCCTTGAGAGTCCAGCAGACTGGGACTTAGTTCTAGGTATCTAAACATTCTGCACCAAATACTTTCTAATGTTGTAAAAAAACAATAAATAATATCCTAGTTTATAATCTCTCAAACTACATAGATGTTTCCAAGCTTAAATTCCAATAAAAAGAGGGAAACTTGCTTTAAAATTGATTCAGAGTTGAAGAGATGGTTGACCGGAAATCCATAAAATAGTGTCTTTTAGTAGTGAAGATCAAAGGCAAATTTTATACAAATATTATCTTCATGTGACTCTATTATTATTAGTCACAGGTTCTACTGGCATAATATAAGTTCACTACATTTTCAGCTATGATGTCTTAACTTGATTTCACATAATTGACTGACTGAAATCAATCATCAAGTTTCAGTTAAATTGATAACTGGTTTAAGTAAATTATTTGCTATTTGACTATTTTATAAATAAATCTTAGATGATAAAAATCAGGTTGCTTTAAGCCATTGGGGATTATCCAAATGACAAAAAACAAGGCTATGTTTTCATGTTTCCTTAGGTGGCCTGAAATATTAGAGTTTCTATGTTAAACCACATCCCACCATTATTGAACACATATCCAACAGTTTTCCTAGCATTGATTAAACTATCCACTTGGGTTCAGAGAGGGAAATTAAAAAGTGACCCAGTGAACATGTGTATTACAAAAATAAGCAACAGTTTCAGCTCATATTTATCTCAAACTTTTTCTAAAGGAGAGACATTAAAACTTTTAAAGGTGCAATTCCAATGTTTCTGGAAGATAACACTAGTAGAAGTAAAAGATGGTAAATCTGGCTTGCACACTGAGCAGAGCTCCAGAGAATTAAAGCTTGATGAGAATCAACACAACTTTCCATGGACACAGGCTGCAAGGTTGATGGATTCATGCTACATTATAAAACCACTCTGATTTTATATCGTCTTCTTATTTATTGCTATGCTGACCTTTATATGAATGGAGTCACACAATTAAGTATAAATGAAATAAAACAAGGAAACTATTTGAAAATTGAAATGAAACATCTGAAAAGTGAGAAAGAAAATTTCAGAACACAAAGTTTGAGACCAAAGAGAAGTTCCAATTACCATATTTGTTGCTTACTATTGCTACTCTTATTCTGTTGTGCAGTAACATAATACCATTTAGAGATTCTGATTGCATAATATGACCTCATGGTCTTTGTAGCTATGAAGTCCTAACTAAGTTAATCTCAGGATTCAAAATCTGCACAAACAACCTGAGCCTAAAGTTAGATCTTTTACAGTGAAGAGCTTTTCACATGGATTGAAACCAGAAACAAACTAAGTAGATAACAAACCATAGCCATTTCCCTCAATTCATCAAAGAGGTACAATCAGAAACAGTTAAAGTTTATCCCATAAACACCGCTAGTAGTTTATTTTAGATTAATCAGCTACTCAGTGGTGTGTGTCAATTCAGACAGATTTAATCAGTTAATTCAAGAGAGGGACAGAACTCTATATGGGTTTTTCCCTAATGGTATGAAGTTATTCCAAACTCTTAGAAAAATAAACTCTGAAGCATTATTTTAAAGAAACCCTTCTTTAGATGCCTGCTCATACATACTGCATACTGTATTTTCAAAAGTTCATTCAATTAATACTTTATGATCAACTAGTTTTTCTTGCAAAAGTTGTCAATGGGATGAATTAAACAAAAAAGGAAGACCTGAATGACTCAAGGATAAAAAAAAGGGCAAGAAAAATCACAAAGGTTAGAGCAATACATTGAAAAGGTTGAAGGAATCTGGACCTGGTAGGTGAAAGGATGAATTATTGATTGAAGTTTGATCATAGATGAAACCTTAGAGATTTGCTATAAGTCAGAAAGAGATGCTTAGAGTGACTGAAATCCAGCAACAGTGTTCAACTGATTCACAAAAGGTTTGAATTGATTATTTACTTGTTTGAGTTCTTTTGTGTTTGATAAAAAATTTATTGTTCAACTTCTGGGCTAGGATTTTTTAAAGCTATTAAGATACAGAATCGATCATCGCCCTACTGACTTGCAAGACTATCCTAGAATAGATACAGTTTCCACCAGAAATGTAAGCAACTAAATTGTCTCCAATAATTAAGATGAAGGGGTTCTAACCCTGCTATAAAGCAATCACTTGAAAGATCAGCCTTGTTAAAATTATTTGTCTAACAGAAAATAATCTCCATTATACATTTTCTTCTGCATGAGAAAGATTACTGTTTGTCTCCTTTAATGTTTTTGAAAACCAAGCCTACTTCTGTGGTATTTGTTTCATGTCATGTGTAATTCAGTTATTACAGTATTTAGAAAATTTAATGGCTTCAAAACCATTTTTAAAAAGATAAATTACAAAACTTTTTGGAAAAAAAAACACTTCAGTCACCCACAGGCTCTGTACTGACATAGAGACCTCTTTATTGTATTTGATTCCATTATCTCTCCAATGTCAGGGTTTGTGAGCTCCTTGATGTCTTTTGGATATAAAGTGCATTCCTCCGTTTACCTTCCTCCCTATCAACATTTGAAGAAGTAAAACATTATGCAAAATTTTCATTGGCAGTAAGAAGTTACAATCACTTGGCAAACTATAGGTAACTGTGAAAAATAACCATGAAGATAAGTTAAAGCCAGATGCTTGGGGTTCAGGCCTCAGCTCAACCTTTTACCAGCTCCTGATCTTAATGTCTCTGTGTCTCAGATTCCTGATTCATAAAATAGAATTGATAACAATACTTCTTTTATAAGACTGCGGTGAGAATGAATTGAGATAATTTTTTGAATGACATGTGGGACATTTAGAAATGCTCACAAATAATAAACTGTTGTTTTAACAAATTATTATTATTCAGGAACACTACAGATGAAATTGGGTAGAAAAAATGACACAATATTTGCAATATTTCACTCTTTGCCTTTTTATATTGAAGTTTATGGAAAATTGAGTAGTAAAACTCAAGTCAGAAAATTAACATAAATGCCAGTGATTTGACATTTACATGAAAATATCTTATGTTTTCAATCTGGGCATCTATTATGCTTCATTTAAGTAATCTATGAATTTAAAGATACTTTATATGTCTGCACATACATAATATTTATTATATTTTCAAAAGTTCATTTAATTAATGATTTACAATGAACTTGTTTACTTGCAAAAGATGTTAACTGGATGAATTCAATTTATTTATTTATATACTGATTCTAAAATTTAATTAACTGGACTTGGTCCAAGAATACTCTGTCATACCTGAGTACAGGAGAAGTTGATACAAGCTTGATGATCAGCTCTTCCAAGCATAGAAGGATGAAAGTGAACAGATAACTCTCTGGTGGAGTGAGGAGTTATAATCAGCTATGTAAATTCAGGAAAAAGCAAAAGAGAAACAAACATTAACACTTGTGTTTGAGCTGGTATCTTTGTGTGCTAGGTATATGCGGGATTGATGTTTGTGTGATTGATGTGTTGCCTGGCACATCTTATCTCTTCTCAGTGTGCCTGCTCCCCAAATATTGGTAAAAGGGTCTGTGGTAAACAGTGTTTAGTGGTGCTCACACCATGTTCCTACCCCAGACAATCATCATATGTAGGTACTCGTGTAAAAGGCAGTCAGGATTAATTTAGAACCCCCAGTAAAAGAAATATGCATTTTATTTAAGAGCCTGTAGCATATTATCCATCCCATGGTACATATGAAACCACCAGGAACCTAACTTGTAGCCTTGGCAGTATCAAAAGAAATGAACTGTTTCTAGGCATACATTTAAGACATGCATCTTTAATGTGCAATGCAGTTTTCCTCTTCATCCTATCATATACACATGCAAGGTGTGACCTGCTGAATAACCTGAGTCTGTACAGTATTTGTTTGAGTTACCTCTTTAGAGACTGTGAAAGAAAACAGCAACTCCATCACAATATGAGGGCTTGAGTATATTAGATAATCAAAATGCTATACTGGGAATAATATTTAATATCAACACTTACAGAATGATAGAATGAGTGACATGTGTCTGAAAAGGAAGTTTATTATTTTTCACTAATATATTTTTCCAGATAATCTTTGAGAAGGAAAAACTGCAATTTAGCAATATCATTCAATCCTTGTAGAATATATTATAGCAGTTGATGCCCAATAAACTCTGATAATGACTATGAAATGCAAATGCAAACTTGATTTTATATTAGAAAAGAATCACTTGTTAATTTAAATTCATGTTTTATCTACAGCAAATATTTTTATCTCAGGCTGTATCTCTTTCTGATACCTCAAATGCATCTCACATATTATTTCAACTCAGCAAGTATGAAAAATAATAGTTTATTCTCTCTATAAATACAGAAATATCTCTATTTTTGATTTGTTATCAATACCATTAATGTGTGCTCTTATTTGTTTTATGATATAGCATTTTCCTCATATATAACTTTTTGAGTTATTTCCTAATATTAGAATTAATTGTATATTCAGTGCTCATAAAATTTGATAAATGAATAAAGAAATGAGTAGACTAGAAAGTCTTGATTGAAAATGTTAAAGCAGAGTCCATATTCTTAATTATGTAATATAAGGTGGCCTCTACAATATATTTCATTTATTTTCCCTCAGATCACAGATTAGACTCTTCTCTAAATGTAAAGATGAAAAAGTATATGAAAACACCACTTTTTAATGAGGAATTTCAGGAATATGTAAACTATAGCCTGAACATCATGCTTTGTATAATTTATGAAAAATACAGTATTAATGATACAAGCATGTATGTACAATTTAATATAATCTTTGTAAGATTAAAACATATACTCCAATTTTAGCAATAATTAGTGATTTCTAATTTGACACATTATGGCACTTAAGAACTAATTTTATACCATGATATTAGTTGGCAACCAATGATTGACAAAAGACAGGTGCTAAGATATAAATAAAAAAATCAAAGTGTAGGTTTTTAAAATGATCATTAAATGGAAACTAGTAAAAAGCTTTTATTTAAATACTATACCTACTAGCAGGACTTCATGATTTACTGTGAAGTTCCATGGTGAAAATAATCTATTATAATTATCATCTTAAAAATAATCTTTTATAATTATTATTTTGAAGTTTACCTAAAAGTATGTGGTTTGGCATTTACTATAAATGAAACTGCCCTTACAAATCAATAAAGGGGTACAAGACGAGAACTGTGGTAAGGGCTCAAAACTCTGTGAAGGCACAGGCCTAGCTAAAAATAATAATAATTCAGTCACCGTCCCCTCATTTGCTTGATAATAGTCATTGTTCCCCTGTTAGCTTCTCTATAATTACTACTGAGAAGTCACATACCTGATGGTCATAAAGATCCTTAACTTTCTCTGTAGACAACATCACCTTTTCAAAACCTAGGGGTGTTTTCTGAGATATCTTCCAAGCCCTGCATTCCAGTGGAATGACTGACCCACCCAGACCAGTGGCCCATACCAAGGAACTGACTCAACTGGTCTTGTGACCCCCACCCAAGAACCTGGTCAGAAAAGAAGACAATTTCTATACCCCTATGGTTCCACTGTGAACCCAACCAATTAGCAGACCCAATTGCCTCGCCTTTTGCCCACCAAATTGTCTTTAAAAACCCTTTCTCCCAAATTTTTGGGGAGGCAGATTTGAGAAATTCCTCCCATCTCCCTGCTTAGCGCTATGTGGAATTAAACCCTTTCTCTGCTGTAACACTAGACATCTTAGTGTATTGGCTTCCTCTGGGCAGCAGGCAATGAACTTGGTTGAGCAGTAACATAAATAATTGGTGTCCTATGCTTTGGAAACAGAAACAGTCATGCCAAACCTTAGGATCTTGTTTTGCAAATTGGGGGAAGGAGAAAAGTGACTTAGGACCAGGCCTACTGACTGGTCCTAGCATCTGCGAGGACCTAGGAATGAGAGAATGGGGCAGAGAAAGGAGCAAAGAGGGGCAGAGCTGTCGGCATTATCTATCTGGAAGAGAATGTTTGTGTGTGTGTTGGGGGGAGGGGGAGGTGGGGGTTGGGGGTGGGCAAGAACTCAGGGAGGGATAGAAAAGAACTGGTCTCTTGGGATCCTGGAAACATATAATTACTGTTGAGTTAAAAATCACATTACTGAAAACTATTACAAAAACTGATTACTAAAATGGTCAGAAATAAAACATAGTTTATTTAGAAAGAATGCACTGAAAATGAGCCTGACTCTAGCATATATAATTTCAAAAATTTATATTAACATGATATTGTTTTATTGATAAATTAAAATTCAGGGGGAATTGTATATGAGAAAATTATATTTTTAAAATATAGGAATTTGAATCCTTATTAATAATTTAAATAATACTCCACTAGTGTCCCAAAACCAGAATTGGAAAATGCTCTAGTAGCAGTAGATTTCATGGCTTTCTAAATGTACTTACTTGTGATGTTTCATTAACATCCAGGATGAAATTTTCAGGATTACTGTTTGTTACTTGCAATTCTAAGGTTTCATGTGTAGGATTAGTTAAGGGAACCGTCTGAGTGGCATACCTGGGAGAAAAAAAAAATAAAGCTAGTAAAGTCGCTGGTATTCATAAACTTGTTCAATGACAATTCCATAAATTTGATGACCATTATGACTGAAATATGTCACCCCAAAAGATATGTTGAAGTCCTAACTCTTAGTAGCTCAGAATGTGATGTTATCTGGAAAAAGGGTGGCTGTACATGTAATTAGTTAAGATGAGGTCTTACTGGTGTAAGATGAGATCTTAATCCAATATGATCGGTGTCCTTATAAGAAGACCATGTGAAGACATACAAGAAGTAGACACTGCGGTCATATGACAAAGGAAGTAGAGATTGGAGTGATGTAGCTACAAGTCAAGTGAAGCCACGGATTGCTGGTGAGCACCAGAAGCTAAAAGAGGCAGAGAGGAATTCTCCATTACAAGTTTCAAAAGGAGTGGCACCTTGATTTTGGACATCTAGCCTCCAGAACAGAGAATAAATTTATTTTGTCTTAAGCCAGCCAATTTATGGTGCTCACTATGGCAGCCATAGGAAATTAATATAATGACTTTTGTGAGTTTAATAATAAGAATAATCATGTATGAATTAATGACATTTTGCTAAATTAAATAATCCTTGGTTTTCTATTTTATTTTTGAGACAAAATATTATTCCGTATTGGATACTGGAATATATTTAAGTTTTAAAAGAAATGTTTACTCATTGTTTTATAACAACTAAATTCAGCCAAAAAAGCTAACGTAGTCTAAAAGTAATAACAGAATCATAAATTCACAAATTTTTCATCCATAACATTAACAAGATCCAAATTGATGATGATTAATGTCAACAAATGTGGCTGAGTTTTATTCTTGAAGCAAAAAGTAATCAAGAGGGCTCATAATTCTTAATCAACCAACATTTCTAATGATTTTTAATGTTACAACATCCAAATTGTGATCTTGTATTATCTTTCTGTATTGTTGAAATATAACATTATAATACAATAATTTTATCTATGTACAGTTTTTCTTATCACTTTCTTTACTGTCTCTAGCTTACAGTCTAAAATAATTAAAATTAAAATATTTAGGTATCAAATCTTAATAAAAAGTAAAATCATCAGTACATAAATATTATTAATTTTCACAATGTCATGACCCTATGACAGAAGAAAATTAGCAGTACGTGCTGAGAAGAATTCAGTTTATTAATTGAAATAGTATAATTCAAATAAAGAACCATTTTTTTAGTATTATACAAATATATATGTATATATAGTGATTCACCTTAGAGTAAAGAGAATATTATTATATATATCAGTTTTATGATTCTATATTACAGATTAAACAACACAGTGTAAATCGTGAATTTGTTCTTTTACCAAGGACACATGAAAAAAGAAATCAATGAAAATAACCAAAATCTCATTAATTGTAATGAATAAAATACATTAAAAATCACCACAGACTTCCCATCATTTTTTCCCATCATTTTTTGATAAACATTTGCTTTGTATATTATGCAGAAAGCCAATTTCCCAAGTTTTCTCATAGGCAATACCATAGAAAATATGAATATTTTCATACTAGATTTCTATGGTACTGTTAATAAAAATATTCAAATAACATTGATAACAGATTTGATGCACATATTTGATGCAAAACTCTATGGGTTTTACCTACATTTAGTGATTTATGTTTCAATTCAGAATCCCAAGATTTCAACTTTTTTCTTGACTAAATCACTTTCAAACACAGCTTGTGATTAACTGAAATTGAAAAGCGTTTATGTCTGACACACTTGCAATTGTTTAAATAATCAAGTTGCAGGTACATGCCTTAAATTTGGTTATGAATAAATAATGCATAAATATATTACTATGTAGATGATCCATTTTAGGATCCATTATAGGAGATGCTCTCCTATATTATTTTATGTATTTATATTCTTTTTTATATTTACTGGGCTGACATGTGGCTCATACAGTTACTATAAAAAATTAAAAGGGAGAAAAGGGAAGTTGTTCATGATTTACTAAACTTAATTTATCAACTCTCTAAAATTTTATGTACATCTATGAAATTGAGTTCAAACAGAATCAGCATTTAAATCTCAGGATGAAGCAGGTTAATTACTTTACACAGTGAGGCACTGCTCCATTTATACTTGATTTCAGCAAGTATGTTTTTTGGATATCTGTGATTTGGCATATTACTTTTTAAATAGTCTCTGTCTCTCTCTCACTTCCGAATGTTGATTAAGCAATGAAACTCATTTGCCATATAGAAGTAAAACCAAAATAGTTTTCACATGGCAAGAAAACAAAAATTGAGAAAATTAAAGATATTTTCTTAGCTCTTAAGAAGCTAATTTTTGACAAGCTCTTGGGTATTCAAACTCTAAGGAATCAAAACACAGGATTTTCAAGCCAACCATGTTTTAGGTAATATATGAGGGCTGTCGGCAAAGTATCCAGCCATTGTTAATATTAATATAATGAGAACAGTTAGCGCGACGTTGATGTAACTTGGCAGCCAAGGAGAGTGGACTGGAATGAGCGTGTGTGAACAGTGATGACTTCACTGTACTAGTCAGTGGGGTGCTTGATGCCGTTGAGTGACCACATGTACCCTGTGGCTGTAGCATTCCAAAAGACTGAGCGAGTAGAGCAATGAATCTGCATGAAATTTTGTGTTAAGTTTGAACATTCCTCCATGGAAACTATTCAGAGGATTCAGAAGGTTTTGGGGGATGATGCAATGAGTGCGCTGCAAATAAAAGTGTGGCACAAATGATGGTGGAGAATCTGTCTGAAGTGATCCATGTTCTGGAAGGCCTGCAGCAAGCAGAACATCTGAGAATGTTGAACATGTACAGGTTAGGTTAAGAGACGCTGGGAGAACTGTGTGAGGTCCCAAGGTGCCTACTTGGAAGGGGACTGAGGCATCATCGTCCTGTGTACAATGTTTGTTGTATCTTGTATCATCTTCAATAAATGTCTCTATTTTTTCATATTACATGGCTGGATACTTTCTGGACAGATCTCCTATATTATCCTACGCATTCTTACTAGTAGTACTTTTACTTTCATCACCATTCACCACCAGGTTTTTTGGTACTTGATCTTCCATAGAAATCAAAAAACATATATAATAATTAAAAGAATAATTAGCAACAATCTATGCTTATTTTCAAATATAATTTACAGAAAATATATAAAGTTTTCCCCAAATGGATCCACATCCAGTTATAATGAAAGAATCCTAGTTGCTCTTGTTAATCAGAAGCTCTTGCCTCCTATATTCCTACTGCCACACCCTTAGCTCAGGCCCTTCTTATCTCTTGCCTGGATTATCATATCACACTAATTATAACCAGTCTCTGTGCCTCCACTCCCTTCTCACTGCAGTTCATTTTCCAACCAGCTGCTAGCAATATTTTTCTGGAATAAATACATTCGAGAATGTCATACTTTTACTTAAGACATAAATAAACAAAGCCATTCCAGGCCACTTGATTGCCTTCCAAAACAAGGGGAGGAGAGATGGAAATTGGTGAAAGTGTGGGTTTGGAAGGGCAAGAGACAAGGGGAAAGAGGTTCTATATATGGATCCAGAGGGCATGTGAATTTGTGAATTGTCAGATTAATTCAGTAAACGGCAGTCAGAATAAAATTTTATTAGGTTATTAAGTATGGACTGTCCAATTTCCTTAAGTACTAAGTTTGACAATTGATGTCTCTGACATTTCACTTTGACGTTTCTGGCTTTTTTTTTTTTTTTAAGGTGAAGGTACATCCTCATTCTTTCAAACACACATTTTGGCTTATAATTATCTTTTAAAAGTGAATCCATCTCAACCTACATGTGAATTAGCAGCAAGGTTTGACATTACCATTCCAACAATATTGGACCATTTGAAACAAATTGGCAAGATAAAGAAGCTGGATAGATGAGTACCGCATGAATTAAATGAGCATCAGAAGAGAAGTAGTTTTGAAGCTTGCCTTTCTTTGCTGTCACAACATAAAGGTGAACTATTTCTATACCATATTGTTTCGAGGGATGAAATATGGATTCTTTTTCACAAGTAGAAGAGTTCACACAATGGTTAGATTAAGATGAAGTGTCAAAACACAGACCAAAACTGAATATTCATCAAAAAAAGCCAATCGTGTCTGTTTGGTGGTCCAGTGCTGGTATTATGCACTACAGCTTCATGTAACCTGTTCATTAGATTACAGCGGATGTCTATTGCAACAAGTTGGATGAAATGATGAGGATGCTTGTAATTAAGCTGCCAAGATTGGTCAATAGAGACAGGCCAATCCTCTTGCAACACCACATGTTGCAAAACACAACACTACTCAAGCTATAGAAGCTGGATTTGGAAACCCTCTGTCATCCACCATGTTTTCCAGACCTTACACCAACTGACTACCACTTCTCCCAGGCATTGGACCACTTTGTGCAAGGAAAAATAATCAATTCTCAACAAGCTGTGGAAAATGCCTTTCACAATTTCATTGCCATATGCTCCCAGGATTCTTCGCTGCTAGCATAAGCAAGCTACCTTTAAGATGGTAAAACTGTGTCCATAGTTTAGGCACATCCTTTGATTAATTGTACTGCTTCGTGTTTGAGATATAATAAACTCATATAATAAATTCAACTATTGTGAATTTGGACATTTCATATTTAATGACCTAATAAAATGGAAGCCACACATAAAAGATCACATTTGTATGACTCCATTTCTAATGTAACATCTACATTAGATAAAGGAGACCAACAGCAATTTCGTGTTTGCCAGTTTCTGTGCGGAGGGGCAAGTTGCAGTGACTGAGTAATGGATATGGGGTTTCTTATTACAATGATGAAAATGTTTCAGAACTTGATAGAGGTGTGGTTGCACAACAGTGTGAATGTATGAATGCCACTGAATCATATACTTTAAAATGGTTAATTTTACATTATGTGGATTTTTCCTCAAAAAACAGAAACATAAAGAGAAAAAAATGAATGGGATAGATAGCATCAGAACTCACCATACATGGTATGAATAAGTATTGCTCATGATGCTCCCATTTCAAATGAGTGTGTCTTTTAGGTTGCAACATAAAATAGATTCCTTAATGTGGGTAATAGGCAAAAAGTTTTGAAAGCCACGGTTTGGATAGCTGGTTGAGTGGCAAGGAAGTTAAATAAGACAAAGTCCACAGGAGGAAGTTTTGCTAAGAGAAAATAGAGTATGTGGCACATTTAAATGAATGTCCACTGTGCAGATGGAGCCCTGAGTCTGAAGTTCAAGAGGGATTCCAGCTTGAGCTACAGAGTCTCAACACAAAATAAAGTAAAATATATTTTGGTCCAAAATGTGTACTTAAAACATTCATGATTATAACTTATAATATAATATAATCCTATTTATATTTCTATTATATATATAACAATGGCTTTACAAAATAAAAAGAAATTACAATTTAAGTTCTGTCAACTCATGTTGCAATTGTACAATAAAATGAACTTTATTTCAAAACATTTGGTAATAAAACACCTGAAAAACAGGGACAGTTTAGTATGTTCTTTATTAGTTATATGTTTTGTAATGTTTTCTACCAGTTTGTGGCTTGCCTTTTCATTTTATTAAAAGTCTTCTGAAAAGCTAAAAAAATCAAGTTCATTGCAAAGGATTAATATAACTTGATGGCATTTGAAATGGGAAAAGATGTAGAAAGCAAGAAAGCTGTATGTAGCCTATAACTGACTTTCAGTGGAACAAAGAGAAAAATATAAACTACAGAGATGCTTGTTTCATTGTTCATCCAGAAAATGTTTTTGAATTGAATTGAATCTAATAGACAGTCTTGCCAATATTAGAGATGAAGAGTGTAGATTGTCAATGCATATACTGAGGATTATTGATGCATATAACATTTAGGAGCAAAATTAAATTTAGAAACAAATTTAAAATGTTACTACGTTCCCTTTGGATTCAATATATCTCCATAGCCATGATACTCTTGTTTTAATCAAGACTGTTTTGAACTTGTTACCATAGAATAGCAAAAGGAAAATTACAATACTATTACCTGTCTGAACAATGAAGAACCAAAACAAAAAAAGGTCACTTTAATTTCAGAATAGAGGGTATATGGCAACTCTGTACTGTTTTTTCAACTTCTTGCTAGTCATAAACTCTTTCAAAATAAAAAGGCAGTTTTAAAAAGATTATGTGGAATCCAGGTGATGAGAAAATATCATGAACCACTGCGAAGAAAGCACTTACCACAAAATGCATAAAGCAAAAGATGCCTCTAATATATAAAAGTTCCTGGGGTAACTAACTTAAATTAACTTCATTTTACTAATTATTTATTAAGTGACTACTATTTATCATTGTGAGATTCATTAATAATAATCTGTAAGGCAAACCATGGAAGATAATTAAGGCTGTCTCTGACTTAGAAGTTCAAGTGCATTGTCCTACTATTGACTTCACTTTTCTCAGCTTACACTAAATACAGAACTGGGAACAACTAAATGCATATATTTCCACGGCAATACAGGATTTTTATCAAACTTCCTACTTATTATTTATATATCTAATAGGCACTTCAAATTTACCAGGCCAAAATTGAGCTCCTGATAGCTACCCTTAAACCAGCTTTCTTGGTAGTCAGTCTTCTCTGTCTCAGTTAGTGTCAACTTTTCTAGTTGCTCAGACAAATAACTTTAGTGTCATGCATGCCCTTCTGTTTCTCTTATAGCTTGCATATTATTAGTTAGCAAATTTTGATCTACCTTCAAAAATAAACCGTAAATTGAGCACTTCTCACATTCACTGTCAACGCTTTGGTCCAAGCTGCTATCACCTTGGTCCTGAATTATTGTACTACCTCTAACTTATGTTTCTCTCACATCACACTCAGATGTCCATTCCAGATAGATAGTAAATCAAAATATAAGAGGTATAAATAATACATTTTTCTAGAAATGACAATGTCCTCAAAGTCCTTGGAGTATGGAAAAAATGAACAAAACCAAAAGGTTGACCAAATATTAAGTATTTATTTTCATTAAAAGACATTAAGAAATTTAAAAAATAGCCTGCAGTATAAGAGAAGGTATTTGCAACATGTGTAATTCACAATGGTTTGTATCCAAAATATATAGAGATCTTTAAGTTATTATAAAAAAGAAAATACAAACAAATCAATAGAAAAATGGTCAAAAACATGAACAGGCACTTCAAAAAAGACCATGTCAAAATGGTCTTTAAATGTATGAAAAATTATTGAATTTCATTAGTCTTTTTTTGCAGCAATGAATATGAATGAAGAATGCCACGTATAGCAACATGAATGGGTCAACAGGGACCATCGACAATGTCAGAATTCCTGATTATCATTTTAGAGCCTCACACTTAAAAATGAGCAAAACAAACATCTGAGAAAGTTTCTAATAGGAAAGAAAGAGACCAAAATATACCCATAAAGACAAAGATCATGGCCTTTAAAAATAACCTTTACTATCTTAAGAGAGATGAGAGAAAACTATGAAAACATGAAATAAGAACATAATGTTATATTAAAAAACAAAACTAAACTAAAAACAGAAAACAGAAGAAACATCCTATGAACAGGAAAATGGTCTTGGATGTTGATAGCAGGCATCAAAACTCAATAGAAAGATCAGGAGATAAAACTGAATAGTTCTGCCTGCATGGAAAAAGACAAACATTTTGGGGGGAAAAGGGCAAAAAAGAAAATTTCAAAATCAGCCCTCAAGCTTTAAATCCAAAAATAGCTGTAGGAAGATAGAAGAGAAAAAAATAGAAAGATAGCATAATTCGAGAAGATTCCAAAAACTAATAGTTATAAGTTTCTATGTTGAAAGAATCTCCCCAACTATCCAGAAAAATGTATGAAAATAGAGCCACAGCAAGACATATCATTATGAATTTTATGGACACTGGATGCAATTAAAGAGCTTACAAACTTCCAAAGAGGATAAATATCCAGGATAAGCTAGCTAGTTATAAGAAAATATTTATTAACAAATATCTTTCAGTATTATGTGACTTTTAGCTATATATGACTTTGAAAAAAATTAACTTTTAAAAACATGTTCAAAAACAGCAAGAGAACTTAAAAAGAAAGAGAAAAAGCTACCACATTTTTGTGAAATGAAACAAATGATTGTAAAACTGAGTCAAAAACTTTCATTTAATTGTCTTAAATTTATTTATAACATTAATATATTTTAAAACAAGAGAAAAATATAAAACTAGAAATAAGTCTGCATACTTGAAGCAGACACTGCTGGTGCCCCATCCAAGTTCCCCTAGAAGATTTTTTACCAGCTCTCTGCCCCATGCCCTAATTACTGCTTGCTGTTAATCTCTCATCTGAGACCTTCAAATGATTGTCTTTGGGTCCTGGAGCCTCCTCAACCCAGCAGAGAACAGAAGTGCCTCGGAGTTTATGCCTTGTCTCAAGGAAGCTAATAGGAACTAGAATGAGAGTTCAAAAGCCCAGTTCCTTTGCTTCAAGGGAGACCAAACACTGAAACATAATTTATACTCCAGACCTCTCTGCAGGATAAGGCAGGCTGGGACTGTACTTGCAATCACATCCATGCTTACCTTCTTCCCTTTTCTTAACTTGCTTCCCCTATTCTCCTACTGATTTCTCTGGAAACACTTCCTTAATGAGTCACTTGTAGTGATGTTTTAGCTCAAGATCTGGTAGTGTAAGAATTCAACACTGTTGGTGTGCTAAGGGAGAGAAATTAACTAAAAAGCACTGATTTGCTCACTAGAGCATATACTTTTAAGAAGGAATTATGACTTGTTTAGACCTATTTACTGGCACCAAACTTGGTGCCACACATGTAATAGGAACTTAACCACCTAAATATGGATATTCATATCTCAAGGGAACATGGTATTAACCAAGTGACCAATTGTTCACAGTTGCCCATTGCTTATCGTCTGCTATGCCTTGACCAAACTTTCCTCATGCTTCTCTCTTTCCTACCAGCTTTTGAACTCTGCTTGTCCCCAAGCCTAAGCAAGCACACACAAAGTAACATGCCCCTCATCTCAGCTTCTCCTGGGAATCAGCGAAGCACAATGAGGCCCTCCTCTTGTTAGACTCCACTATCATTTTCCTTTGCTTGTCCAGCTTTCCCTCCAAAGATTCTGTTTGTATCTGCTTGCCCCTCCTTGTCCCTCTTGTATCTTACAAAAGGAAAACCTTTTCCAGTTGATTCTGTGACCCTTGTAGATTTCTGAGATGGTAGCATTCTCCCTACTACAGTGGTCCCTTTCTCTCCCTTGCAATAATCCTTTTGAATAAAAGCCTTTCCTTACTAAGTCCTGATTTGTTTTACTTTGACAAGTTTTCCGAAGGGTAGTAGTTTACATATAAAACCTTCTGTGGAAAAGAAAATTAATTACTAGAAATATATTTATTTCTTATTTTTAAAAGATTAAAAGCATTATAACAACACTTATAGATTAATATTCTTTCTTGCATAAAATAATTTTATCTATTAGTAGAACTTACTTGCCAAGGTCACAATGTATTTCTGGCATCATGGTTGCTTTTGGTAATTTGATAGTTAATTTCAGTAAATACCAGAACTCTTCAGCCATTTCAGGCTGAAAAATAATGCTGTTAGAGAGAAAGATACAAAATTTTGTCAGCAGTTTTAATCTATATAATAAATTTGGCAGAAAAAAATATATCACAAATTGGTATAAATAGTTGATTTCAACAACTCGACAACTACTCTGTGACACATTCTACTTTTATTGTAGATGTATTTTTAAATTTTTCATTTTTTGGTAAGAAAATCACTTCATTACTCAAGAAAACAGTGTTGTTATTAATATCTGTTTAGTAAATCTCTGTTTACTCAATGAAAATGTTTAAACATGAGTATTTTAAATGTCTTGCAGGAGATACAGGATACAGGAAAAGTTCTGCTTTTTAACTGAGATTAAGGCAAATTTAGTTTGTTGAGTTGAATGCATGTGTATATTCACGTGAAGGCTATCAAATGACATGCAGTTCTGGTGAGCTTTCTTTATAACCAGCATGTTCTCAGCTCTGGGGGAGACAGCTTGTGGCAGTCTAAACGTATAACTGGGCTCTGTTACCTTTTATTTGCGCAGACTTGAACAAGTTGCTTAATTTTTTGAGCTTCAAATTAATTCATCATTTATAATATAGGAGGAATCAGTCCTACCTCCTACAGTTGCTGTGAGAATTTTATGTGTTCTTATATGTAAAATACAAGTCTCAATGATGATAACAAAGTACATAGTAAAGTATTAGCCAAGATTATGATTTTTAATACAAGGTATATGCTGATAAAGAAAATTCAAGACTCAGTCTGTGCTCACAAAACCTGTACAGTCACATTGGGTGACAAAACTAGCCCACATTTCTAATGGTAATCTATCAAAATAGTGTCTTTTATAATATACTGTGTTCTTATTTTCATGCTTCACATCATAGTATTTTTATCCTTTAAAATTTCACAGATATATTCATTTATTCATCTATTCATTAAAATAACAATTACTTGGTTTCTATTATAGGATACTGTGCTAGAAGCACCAATAAGAATAAGTCTGAAAGACATTCTGCTAAATGGAATAAGCCAGGCACAGAAAGACAAATAATACCATATGACCTCACTTATACGTGGAATTTAAAAAAGTTGAACTCAGAAGCAGAGAGTAGAATGGTGGTTATCAGGAGCTAGTGGAGGTGGTGGGAGAAGGTGGCACAGAGATTGTGGGGAGGTTAGACAAAGCATACAAAATTTCGCTAGACAGGAGGAATAAATTCAAGAGATTTATCTTAGGATATGGTTACGATAGTTAACAACAATGTATTGTATATTGAAAATCACTGAGAGAGTAGATTTTAAGTGTTCGCACCACAAATAATAAGTACATGAGATAATAGTTAGCTTTATTTAGCCATTCCACAATGTATACTTATTTAAAAACATCATGTCGTAGTACAACATAGATATAATTTTGTCTATCAAAATAAATAAATTAATTTTTAAAAAAGAAATTAACTCTGAAATAGCACATAAACTAGCAAAGGACATTTGCATGGAGTCTAATAATGGAACGCATTGTACACACAAATACTAAGTCAATTATAGTCTTTAAAATTATAATAAATTGAGTATTACTTTGGAAATAAAATAAATTATTTTAATCAGTTATTGAGTTAATTATGAACATAGGGGCTATGTTTTTGTGTGTGCATGTATAAGAATATATATTGCAAAGAAAGGTTTTCACAATTATTTTATAAGAACACTTGTCATTACCCTAATATTTGTGTGTGTGCGTGTACATTTTCAGCGTAGGACAACATCCTTACTTTAATTTTCTCTATATCCTTCAAGTGAATAATTTTTATTTAATTTAGAATCAAAAATACATAAATTATTTTTCATCAAGGAAATTGAAAGTTTAATCCCCAGTCCTAGTGGAATTGTTTTTATTTGGTTTGGGTTTTGCAACCATAATGATTTGCTTAGTAAAAAGTGAAGTGAAAGAGAGGGTAAAGGGAGAAATTTAGGAATTATTTAATCTGATATTCAAATAATATTTTTGCACTACATCAAACAAAAGCTAACTCTAAATAGGTATATTTTGTTAGGGAATAGTACTTAAAAAAAGCTAAAATTATGAGCAAGTGCAATTTTAATTATTATAGCCACAGAAAAAAATTAATTTTAAAAGCTTAATTTCTAAGGATCAACAATGAAATATAATGCTATGCTTAAACCATACCTTTCATTTCTGTAGCCTGTAGTTGCTGGAGAATACCTGATAACATAACTGGTACAATCTAGTGGATTCAGCATAACTTTCTTGTCTCCATCAAGTGCAGGACTTGTGAATTGTACATCTAAGTAAATAATTCTATCTTTTGGATTAGAGAGAGGTATTTGAATGCAAACGGTGTCCTAGAATTATAGAACAAATATGTAATCAGCTTTTAGTGTCAGCGTTGAGTCACTGTGCTATGGAAGAAAACATAAAGAAAATTATTATATAGGATAAGGCCATTTGTGTTTTTTTTTTTTTGCCTTGATTCACTATTGAATATATCTCACCAGTTTTAATCCCTTATATATTTCACTTGATTAGTCTTGGTGAATAACATTTTTTTTCCAACAGCAAATACTATGCAGAGATCCATATAACCAAATGCAAAGAAAATTATTAGTAAATTACAATTAAAATATATTTTTCGCCACCACCATTATTACGATTTTCAGTGTTTACTCTAGCCATGGTACCCAAACTTTATCACACATAAGAATCACCTGAAGAGTCTGCTAAAACACAGGTTCCTGCCCTCCCTCTCTTGTCATCCCAGAGATTCTGATTTGGTAGATCTGGGATGAGGTCCTAAATTTATATTTCTTGATGGATCCCACATGATGCTGTTGCTGATCCAGAGGATATACTTTAAGTAGCACTGTACATTAGCATTAAGTAGTAGGGACAACCTAGACTAAGCAGTCAAATTAAGAAATCTACCTTTCTGTTCAGACTTCTTCCTTCCGTTCCTGTTTCTCCTGTCCTGCCTCCCAAGTTCCATCACTTAGCCCTGGAAGGCACTCTTCACATTCCAAAACATTTCCTGATCCTCATCCTGACTCAACCTGGCTAATAACTTACATTTCATTCAATTACAGCCATGATCTCCACTATATCAAAAGACTTTAACTGAAGCAAATGTAGTAAAGATAATTAGTAGACAGGACATATCTCAATTTTAACAAAGACCAGTTGCCTAAACATCTTAACCTAAAGAAATGGAAATGTTGAACGTTTCAGTCATAAACCAAGCTCGGTGATGGATATACTTTAGGACATGCAGCTATTTTGAAATTTATCAGTCATATTACAGAGGGGTGACAAAAAAACTTTAATATTAGGCTGATGGGACACATCTGCAAGAAAGACATCACAGCTTTGTCCATGGCTGTTTCAGAGGACCTACCCCATAGAACATTTGCTTCATCGCCTCTGCAATAAATAAATGAGTGGGTAGATGGTACATTTTAGAGGAATGCAAACAGCATTTTGTGTGGTGAGGAAAGATGGAAATCAAGGATGTATGCAAATTAACAATTAGATTAGAGTGATACAATTTATTAGAAATCAGTTTTAATTATAAATGCATTGGAATATAGCCATCTACAATAGTTTCAGTACATACTAGAATCATTGAATCTCACAATAGGCATCTAAATTTCTAAAACAAAATACTTAATGCTCATAATTATAAAAAAAATAAAAACATAAAATGTAAAATACTGAACAAGGACTAATTTCCTAGGCAACCTGGCATATTTTACAAAGTTGGCATAAGACTTGGCCTACAAATAAGTTTCCGGTGGTTGAACAAATCAGCAACCAAAGCAAAATAATAAGCCAGCATTAACAAATACCATCAAATATATATTAATCTAGAAACTTTGCCAAGGGCTTAAGACAAAAAAATAGAAATGAGGCATTTTAGCCTACACATTTCTCCTGGTCTACTACTCAGGTATTTTTCAAAGAAGATAAGTGTCAGTTCAAGAAAATACTACAGCTTTTTCACAGAAATAAAAATGCTGGGATCTAAACCACTGATTTTCAAAATATTTTAACCACAACCCAGAATAATTCATTTTACATTACTATCTGGTTCATATATACACATCAAAAGTTTCACAAAACAATCCCTGGTTTTACCACATGTGATGTTCTCTGATACTTTCTATTACCATTTATTCTCTTCTGTTTCTTAAAAACAATGCTAGTTTTGACCCATTCACATGTTAAGTCCTACCTATTAGACATTTAGACCCTGGTCTAAAGAGGAATAAAATACTAGAATATAGAACTCCTTTAGATCTTATCATCACATATAAACCTTGAACACAAAATAAAACAAAATTTCTCTATGAACTAGAGCCCATCTTACAGGAGCATATCCTAATGTTACAAAGGTGTCATAACATTCTAAGGCTGGCCAAATTTAAGAGTGGAAATGAAGATGGCAGTGACAGGACAGTTATGTGACTGTTCCTCCTTGCCATCCTTGGCACTTCCAGGGCAAATATCACCAACTGATCAATGCACTTTTATCCAGTAGATCTGAACACAACCTCAAAATCCTTCACAGAGCAGCCTTCCAGCCAGCTCTGGAAATGCTTAGCAAATGCTAGCACTACCAGCACTGCAGTCTCTTGAAAATCCCTGGAATCTAATTCTCTGGAGTCTTGAAAAAAGCAAGATTCAATAGAAATGAGTGTTTCATTATAGTCAAAAGCTTTAAGTTTCCAATTAACTGTGCTGTATTTCTAGTATTGTAGACAATATTTCAAATTTAGCCAGAATGTTATAAAAATCATTTCTAAATTTCATTATGGTTTGAATATTATTTTTTTCCAAATTTAAATACATAAAAATCCCTAAATGATACCTTGAAAATAATGGTATTATATGGATAATTTGTATTTTAGGTATCCTCTTGCCAAAATATTGTCAAAATACCTTAGGTAAGATTAATATTTTAAATATCAATATTTCTTAAGTCTATAAAATTAGATATTCTTTAAGTATTTGATATGTTCAGTAAGTTAAAGAGAAGAAATTTTTATCATCCATCATTTTATGAAATGATCAAAACTTATAAGTTTATACTTGGAATACCTCCCTTATGTTATCTATACAATTCCAGAAATTCATAAAGATTTTGAGCAAATAACATAAAAAAATAAAACAGATAAAGAAAATTACATCTACAAAAATGATTAACTGTCTTGTTGTCTAAAGTGTCATGCCACCTCTCAATTCCACTTTATGATAAATAACTCATATTCAACAAGAAGTACAAAGTCAGTTGAATCTCTGTTAATATGTATAAAAATATTGAAATATTTGTCTAGAATCTATCTTCCACAGAGCATATTCCTCCACTTTGATGAGCAGGCTTTTAAGGTTAAATTGTGTTTAAAATTAAACATATATCAGTTTTGACTTCTTTTTTTTGAAACACAAGTAAAATAGCAATCACTGCAAACAGTGACTTCTAAAGCTGTCTTTCATTTTCACATGGACTCTTTCAGGTTCAACAATAGGTAGCATTCCTTTATAAGGTATCTTATATTTTTCTCTTGTTTGTACTTAAGGCCAGCTAAAGGCTGTTTAAAGAAATTGCTTGAATTTCTCAGATTCCTTTATAAAAGGATTAACTTTTGCATATTTAATCCTGTGATATAAGTAACAATTTAAAAACAGGAAGGACATTCACAAGATGCTGGAATTTTGAATAATGAAAAATGCAGATACTCAGATAAGATTGGAATACTATTTTAAAATATGTATAAACAGGTGCATTGAATTTTGCAAGTTATAAATATTTTCCAAAGCAATATAGATACCTATATACATTTTAAAACAAATATAAAATATTTTTAGCATTTATATACAATTTATGTATTTATTTTCTTACAATAGAAGGAACATTTTGAGAGGTTTAAAAACATAAATTATATCAGGTCATTCATTTCCTTCTTTATACTCCATAGTGGCTAAACTGCACGTGGGCTAAAATCTCTCCTCTTGCCTTGGAGATCCTATTAAATCTGGCCCTGCCAACAGCTCTGATCACAAGTCAGTACTCCCCATCCCCTGAAACATTTTATGTCTGAACTCCAGCCTCCCAAGCCTTTTGTCTGCTCGTAGACCACCTGGGCTCCTTCCTGCTGGGTCCCTTCCCACCAAGCTCATTTTGTCTGGAGGACTTGTGCATTTGCTAGTGTCTCTAGCTGGGTGCACTGCCCCAGTTTCAAGCCCACCTCGGTATCACTCTGGACTATTTTTGTTCATAGAATTGTCACTGTCTAAATTTATCTCAGTTACCTATTGTCACCATAAAAAGTACACTGGATGAACTAAATTTGGTGGAGTGCAATCTGAAAAGTTTATTTTCTCCACTACTGCTGTCCAAACCAGTGAAGAATCTGCCTTTCTCCACCCCTGTTGCTATCTCAGGGTGGTTCCCAGTGCCAGAAGAGTCTCATTTTGAAGTATTTACAGAAATCCAAAATCAATCAACACTTTCCTCTCACATGCAATTGAAGGCTTCTCCTGACCCTCCCTCTCTGGCACCCCATCCTCACCCTCAGGCAGACCACTGGTGGGGAAGAAGGTAAACACAGCCTGTTCTTTTCAACCCCCTTTCCAACTTCCTCTCTTCCTGTGATCATGGTACTAATGTGGCTCTTTCAGGTTGCAGGATGAGGCAGGATGACAGGTAAAAGAACAAAAGCCATTTACTTAATTGGTGCTGGTTGATCTTCACCAAGTAACTTACTAGGTTCCTTCTCTCTTCCTCTATCTCATACTACCCCACATAGACTCTTTCTCCTGGGGTCTTCTCACCCTAGCAGAATGTATTTTGAGCTAGGTCCATTCAAATCAACCCATGCCTGGCCTCCATCCATGGAATCGAATCCACTTTGACCCATGAGGTTTTGTTTCATACCAGTGGAAATGCATCTTGCTCTCTCTTTCTAGCCATTTCCCTCTTGCTGTAGTCCTTTCTGTTGGCAGAAACTCACCAGAAGCCAGGGACATTAAACGGTCAGCTTCCTCTCCTTAAAGAAGATACCACCACTGTCTTTGTGTTCTGGCCATCACATATACAGGCTGGAAATGTGTGATAGGCTGAAGATTTCTAACCTCCCTTGATGTACCTGAAACATCATCTCTGCACTAAAATTCTGTGCTTCCCTTTCCTAGTATGAAGATATCACTGGGCAGAAGCTGTCCAACTAGAGATTACATTTCCCAGATCTTCTTGCACCCAGCCATAGCTGTGTCACTAGTTCTCTCCATTTGTATGTGAGTGGAAGTGCTATGTCATCTCTGTGCCAAGGCGATTAGGAAATTCTCTCTCTGTTTTTTCTTTTTCCAACTATACACAGGGTTCCTAAAAGATGAAGGAATCACAAGATGGAAGGACCCTGGTTCCCTGAATCACAACATGGAAGACACTGCCCACAAAGAACAAGGAACACACACACACACTTTAATTGTGTTACGTCATCACGAATCTGAGACTTATTTGCTATACCAGTGAGATATACACTAAATAATATATTTAGAGAGTCTTAAATAAATGGCATGGCAATGCCTTTCATAACACACACAAAAAGAGTTTTCAATGGTTCTCGGGTTTGTGACTTTATTTGAAAATCCAGGACAAAAGGAAAACTTCTGAGGAAATATCCCATGTCAATTATTTTGTTTGTTTTCTAACTCCACTAGAATGTTGTTCCATACAAAATAGGGTCCTTGCTTAAATTGTTCATCACTGTTCCTCATTATCTAGAACAGTGCCAGAGATACCAGAAGCATTCAATAAATATTTGTTAAAGAATAAAATGTGCAATTTAAGAGAAGATTTAGTGTTTGTATATAAATCTAATTATTAATATGTCTGCTATTCTGGATAATCACAACTTCTCACTAAATAATAAGGGTGCTATGTGAAAATATGACTCAGCGGGAGGTTGAAAATCTCAAGTTAATCCAGGCTTCCTTCTTAGTTGAGAGTTACTGGATGAAGACAACAGTATCAGATGGGAGAAAGACTTCTAACCTTGACATTGATTAACTTTGTCATTAGGTTGCCGTTCACACCTACTCCAAGAGGAAAACTTTAATTCACTGAGTGCACTGAAAACTTCATCATTTCCCACTAGGTCAGAGTAAATAAAGATTATGCTTTTGCCCATAAAAGCTTAATTGAGTCAATGACAATTCAATATGCATTAGCAGGAAGAATTCTCACTATATCTTCTTTCAGAAGATAATCATGAATTCATTATAAAAGGATTATTTCTCAGGTCCAAAACACATACTAATGTTAATTTAGATAAGGCATATTATTGAAGAAACCTTCAATTTTAATGTTATTCAATTAAAAAACATTATCAAGTCAGTAAATAGCCTGAACTAACAGGTATTTTGAAAGTACCACGTAATTCAGACAAAGTGATAACTCTAATCTGTCTAAATAATTTTCCTAAATTGAAAAGTCAGTGCCAGTAGTTCAGAACTCAGGAACAAGGTAGACAGCTGCCTTTAGAATCACCATTGTCATTCCTCTGCTACTGCTATCTGTACAACACTCTATCTACAGAAGTCATGCCTCATTATCTCCCCATCCTCAATACTCCACCATCCAACCTGAAATATACAGAATGCAGAAGTGCAATTAAAGCGTGTTGCCCATGTTGGGTTGGGGAAGATGTGGGTTGAGAATGCTTTAATAGGCACCTAGGAGTTGTGAAAAAATCCAGAAATCACTGGAAAATCCTATGAGTTCACTCATTTGTATTCAGACATATCCCATACCCTTGAGGGGAAAAAGGAAACCACAAAAAAAAAAAAAAAAAGCTTTGGCAAATAGAAATATATTTAATTTCAGGGGCACATCCCTAGGAAGTACCTTCCTGCTTAACTGTTTAAGATTCATTCTCTCTCTAAATACACACACACACACACACACACACGTATATAGGTATGTATGTGTGTGTATATTATTAAAATGGTTATTCTGCATTAGCATGTAGGCAAGCCATTTTGAAAAGTATTTTTCACAAGAAAACAATGCTTAGATATAGCAGACATGCTTTAAAGAACCAGTATGCAGTAATTCTTGATACAGTGAGTGGCTATTTGCCCTTTTTTTTTTTTTTGCTTGTCAAGTGTTTAGACTTGCATGAGTGAATCCAATGTCACATTCAGTCAATTCCTTTTCACTTGAATTTATGGAAGAAGGCAGAGAAAGGGATAGTTCCTAATGAGAGAGAATCCAAAATACTGTTCACTGTTACTTTGACATGTTTTCTGACCTTGCATTGGAGTAATGATGTGTCAGATAGTTGTGATGTTTATTTCAACTAATTAATATGCTCCTGACTTGAAGACCTACATAAGAAGAAATAGGGAGTTATGATTTTCTTACCTGACTCCTTCCTTTCCATTCCCTGAACACTTTTTCACTTAGGAATATAGAGATATCTCAAAACAGTCATAACTTCCCTGCTCAAAATTTCCAGGGTGAGATATGGGATTCAGATAGACTTTAATTCATTATGTAAAATTTGAACTTGCCCACAAATGTGATACTGCCTATATTAAAATAATATAAAGCCATAAGACAGCAATTACGATAAAAATCTGATTTCTACAAAAGTATAGACATAGCTAAAAGTTAACCAGCCATGGTTTCCTAATTTGCCTATTGCTGTAAGTGCTTACTGCTTAATTGTCACATATCCTTGACAGGAGCAAGATTTGTGACTTCCTCAATCACTTCTATAGATAACATCGCTATTATAAAACTTATGACTGGTCTTTGAGATATCTTCCAGACTCTGCATTTGGGGGCAACCAACTGACAGTCAACTTGACCAGTAGCCATGCATGGGAAGCAATCCAGCAGCTCCTACAACTCTATACCCAGGAACTGTCTCAGCCAAGAAGACAGTTTTTGCTTCCCAACCCTATGAGTTCATCCCCAGCCAATCAGCAGACCCAATTCCCTAGCCCAAAAATCTTAGCCCCCAAATTCATAAGGGGATGGATTTGAGAAATTTCTCCAATCTCCTCACTCAGTGCTTTACAATATTAAACTCTTTCTCTGTTGCAACTCCTGCTGTCTCAGTATATTGGCCTCTATCTGGGCCATGGGCAAGGAACCCGGTAACAAATGTACTCTAAATTACATGGTTTCCATAAGAGTTAGTGCTAGGTTTTCCTCATCAGGTATAGCTGGATAATAGTTTGCTGTATTAACCAGATCACTTTATCCCCCTCACTCCTATCTAATATGTGGTGGTAAAACTTTCTAAGCTCACTGCACACTGGACATTGTTGCTGTAGCCTGAATGTGAGGGAAAGTTTATCTTTTGTTTGCTAACATATGCTTTTGTTTATATATTTTAAGTTTTGTTTTGTATTGATTCTGATGTTATGAAACAAACACAGTTTGGAAGGACACTTGCCTAGCCAGTTTTTATAATTAATAAAGAACAAATTAAGTTTTCCTCAGCTGGGGGTGGTGAAAGACAGAAAACACACTTTACCGAAGACTTAAGCTTTCTCCTAAAGACACGTCCCATCTCAGCTATTTCAGAGACTTTTTCAGGGGCATTTGGGAAGCTTTGGGGATGCTCTCCTGAGTCTTTTTAGGGCCACAAGAAATTTGATGGGGAGAGCTCCTTAATGGTCAATCACTAGCAAGTAAGATTGTTACATTACTGATGTCAAGACAAGATGGCAAGGACCAAATGTCCTCCACCTCTGAACCTGGAGTAAGGATGTCCCCCCTAGTTTCCTCTTAACTCCACTATAATCCCAGGGAGAATGAAGCATGAGAACACTGAGAAGGAGCTGAATCTGACTCAATTCACTGGAAAGTAGAGACATACCTAAGTTTGGCTTCTAAAATCTGCTGTTTGATCTCACTCTGCCTTTGGAAGAGAAAACAATTAAGTCCCTATTTCAACAAGTCATTTTGGTTAACATCATAACTAATTAGAACAGTAATATCAGCACTTATGAACAAGGAGTGTCAAAAGGATTCATTATGACTATCTGGGTATTC
This sequence comes from Lepilemur ruficaudatus, assembly GCA_963574885.1. Lineage (NCBI taxonomy): Eukaryota > Metazoa > Chordata > Mammalia > Primates > Lepilemuridae > Lepilemur > Lepilemur ruficaudatus. The sequence goes on along the minus strand of CAUYRT010009501.1, from coordinate 76,556 downwards.
TGTAAATACAGGCCATCATTCTTACTGCAACTTGGAATAAAAATTTCCTGAAGAGTTTCCTTGTTGAAATTCTTTTCAGAGTCATTGTTGGCCTAAAAGATGCTGGTGTACAAACTAGTAAAGAAATCAGCCTTCAGAGTACAGGGCGTGACCAGCAAGGTGACTTTGGTACAAAAATTTAAAGAATGAGGGGAGGGAAATAGGGAAGGAAGGAGAGAGGAAGAAGGGAGAACGGATGGGATGGAAAAAAGGAAAATGGAGGAGAGAGAAAGAATGAATAAAGGCATCCTTCCTTCCAGCAGGACCCATGATTTGAAGAACAGAGTCCTCCCTGCCCCTCTATTAGGCACTACAGTGAAGTGTAGGCAGTTTAACCCTAGGTCATGGCCTTGAGTCCACTGTCAGTTGAAGTAAAAGTGGATAATTACTGATGGTTTTTAATGCCATAGACATTATATACAAAACCAATTAAGAATTTAGAAATAAATAATTTAGGAAATACTTTGGCAATTAATATAGATATAAAAGCTGAGTATATTAGCTCTGTGGCCTTAGGAAGAACATTATATCTTTTGGGAGGTAACAAATGCTTTACATTTTAAAAATAAGAGTATAGGCAAATAGGAATGAGATTTTATCATAATTCTAATCTTTATAGAACCTTTTGGTATAGGAGTGTTTGCAACAAGAATCAAAACAACCTCCCATAGATATATCTACATTTGTTAGTACTGAGCTCAAATTAGGCCATGAGATATTTTCAAGATAAAAAATCCTATTTAAGAATTTTTCACAATTTGTCGGGATAAATAAAAGCAGAATGCCAGTTTTGCTACCTCAACAATTTTGTGAGGAAGAAAAATTTCAATATCATGCACAACACCCATGATATATGATATTTCACCTAGAAAAATACAAAAAAAAAGTAGGAAAAAAAGAAGAAAATACATTTAAAAAGCACCTCAAAATATATTTATGGGGGCTAAAACTTTAAATATTTGTTTCAAATGGTTGGTAACTCATATACGTTGTTTGGCATTGATGTTTTTTATGTTTTACACCAAGTAGATTAAGGAGATTTAAACTATGCTTCTCTTTTGCTAGCTCATGGAGAGATCTCTGAGAATCATCACTAACAATATAGTGAATTTAATTGAAGGTTGATTATGGAATGAAAATCTCAGTAAAGAAACGGTCATGTAATTGTCACTGACAATGAAATAAATATTATGAAGTTTATGACCATTTAAAACTTAAAGCATATAATGTATTGTTCATACACTTAAGTTGTTTCCAGGAAATATTTATAGCTCAGTTCTAGCTATACAAATATTTCTATACAAAAGGAGTAAAAATAAAGTCATAATATTGCATTAGAAGTTGTAGGAGATAAATTTACATCATGTAATATGTATATTTTTCTAATGATTACATGTATTTGATAGCTATTATACATTCTGAAAAAAGTAGAAGAAATTAAATAGAATACTGTAGTTATTGGATATTAGTGGGAAGATAGTGGCTTACTCTCATCATTCTCCCACAGCCAAACTATATGAAATACAAGAAATTTTTGAATTCAAAGAAAATGGAACAGCAGATATTACATGTTAAAATTTCCAAAGGCGATCCTAAATACATCAACAGAAAATGGACTACTAATGAGTTGTTTACTGAGAATATAACCTGTTTTTTGGAACTTGTAGTAAGAAGTAACCAAACATATGTCTTGAGATATTGTAAATATTTCTTACATGAACACTATACAGAGATTCTAATTATTCATTCTTCTCTAGGGAATGTGAATATTGGGTTGAATGTAATAAAAGCTGATATGCAGATGGTAAATCAGAGACGGCTTAGTATCTTGAATGCTCCATCACCACATCTAAAAATCTAAGGTTTAAGTAAAGTATTTCCCAAATGATTTGGCAAAGCAGTAAGTGTAGTAAAAAGTATTAGGAAATAATATATATGTGAGGACAACGATTTTAGCGTACTTCTGAAAGTATTCAGAAGGCATCTTCTTCAAGAAATGAACAAAGGTTTCCTCTTACTGGATTATTTAAAAGAAACCATACCATCTCTATCAAATAAATCTTCATGTTTGAAAGTTAAAAAGGGCAAATTTTTACCTTAGGCAATTACTATTAAAAAGATGGGAACACTTAATAACTTGGCAACAATATCACTACCACTGGTAGCCTATGTGGGTAGAATTAGTTGAAAAGACTCCCCTTTACCCCACCAGCCTCAGCTGAAAGTGAACATTTAATTAATACAACAAACCTGCCTGTAGTAACAAAGGGAATAATCTAGGAGCTGATAGTGGTAAGAGGTTTTGTTCCTGCATTATAATGTATAACTGCTTAATGGAATGAAGACTCAAGAATTGCATTTTCATCTAAGCAGACCATGAAAGTATATTATTTAAGTGTCTTGTGAAATAACTATGTTAACTATCCATAATGAAAAATAAAAGCTATAATATAATTGATAGCAATCAGAAATATATAATATATGCACATAAGATGAGTTACAGGTATCCCACCGAGGTAACAAAACAAAGATAAAATTAAATTAAAAACTGATAGGAAATCGGTATAAACTGAAGAAGAATTGCATTATAATAATGGCATTTACTACATAAGGAAGGGAAAGTCCTTTATGGAAAATGGACAGGGCTATTATATGAAAATGCATTAATTATGAAAATAATATATTCCTGAAAGGGTATATGCAAATCTTAATTTCAAAAATGATAAATTTATGTGATTAACTGTACATCTTGGTAAATTCACTAAAAATCATTTAATTGTACACTTAAAATGGAGTAAAGGCATGCTATGTAAAGTATACTTCAATAAAGAAAAAAATAAAAATATAAAAAAAGTCTCACTCATATATCAACCATAGATATAAAATATTTAGGAAAATATCTAACAAGAAACAGATAAAGAACTGTACGAGGCCAGGCATGGTGGCTCACGCTATGAGCAGCACTTTGGCAGGCTGAGGTGGGAGGATTGCTTGAGGCCAAGAGTTTGAGACCAGTATGGGCAACATAGAGGGACCTCGTCTCTGCAAAAAATAAAAAAGAATCCAAGCGCCCATTAATACATGAGCAGATTAATAAAATGTGGTTTATGTATACCATGGAGTTCTACTCAGCCACAAAAAACAATGGTGAACTAGCACCTCTTGTATTATCCTGGATGGAACTGGACTCCATTCTTCAAAGTGAAGTATCATAAGAATGGAAAAACCAGCACCACATGTACTCACCATGAACTTGGTACTAACTGATCACTTATGTGCAAATACGGAAGTAATATTCATTGGGTGCTGGGCAGGTGGGAGGGTGTGGAGGGGATGGATAAATTCACAACTAATGGGTACAGAGTGCATCATCTGGGGGATGGGCACGCTTGGGCAGTACAAAGGCAATATATGTAACGAAAATGTTTGTACCCCCATAATACTCTGAAATTTAAATAAATAAATAAGAAATTAGCTGGATTTGGTGGCGCATGCCTGTGGTCCTAGCTACTCGAGAGGCTGAGGCAGGAGGATTACTTGAGCCCAGGAGTTTGAGGTTATAGTGAGTTGTCACCACACCACTGCACTCCAGCGGGCGTGACAGAGTGAGACCCTGTCTCTAAAAAAAAAAAAAAAAGCATCCGAATAAAAGGAAATACGTGCCTTATTTCTGAGTAGGAAGATTCAGTCAATAAAGATGTCAGTTACATTCAAATTAATCTATAAATCTAATGTAATCCTAATTAGAATATCAAAAATAATGTTTTTAATTGATAAGCTGATTCTAAAGTTTTGTGAAAATTCTTTGAAAGAAAAGGGGCAGGGAGGGAAGGGACTTGCTATATCACACATTAAAACACTATAAATTTTATTACTATGAAGTAATTGGAATGGGTAATACTAGCATAGGGATAATTAGAGCAGTATTTCTTAAATGTTTTTAGCTATAAATCCATAGTAACAAATGCATTTTACAACATATATACGAAACAAATTCCATGGGATAATACTTTACTATGTCATAAGTAGTCTACTATTTTCTTTCTTGTTCTACTTCATGAAAAGACAACAGCAGTAATGGTGGCTGTCACTCATTCTACTGATTTTAGAAATCACCAATGGGTTGAGCCTTATTGTTTGAAAAACCCTGTGATAGAGAAATTGAAACAGAATAATGCCCAGAAACGCACATACACATGCATATAGGAATTTAATATGTTATTGAGGCAAAATTTAAAGTCCATGAAGGAAGAAGGAATGTTTTCAGTTTTTTTTATTGTGGTGAAATACACGTAATATAAAATTTACTAAACCATTTTTAAATGTACAGTTCAGTGGTATTAAATACATTCATAATAGTGTATAGCCATCACCATCAGTCATCTCCATAACTCTTTTCATTTTGTAAAATCGAAAGTCTATAAACCTTTAAAAATAACTTCATTCCCCTTCCTTTAGCCCCTGGCAACCACCATTCTACTCTCTGTCTCTACAAATTTGACTACTCTGGGTACCTCATGTAAATGGAATCACTTGGTATTTGTCTTTTTGTGACTGATTTATTTCATTCAGTATAATGTCCTCAGGGTTCATCCATGTTGTAGCATGTGTCAGAATTTCCCTCTTTTTTAAGATGACATAATATTCCATTGTATGTATGGACCACATTTTGTTTTTTCATCTTTTGGTGGACACTGGGTTGCTTCCACCTTTTGGCTATTGTGAATAATGCTGCTATGAACATGAGTGTACAGATACCTTTTTCAGACTCTGCCTCCATTTCTTTTGGTATATAGCCAGAAGCCAAGTTGGTGGATCATATATGGTAATTCTTTTTCTTAAATTTTTTGAGGAACTGCCATACTACTTTCCAGTATGGAGATGACCATTTTACATTCCCACCAACAGTGGGAATACTCCTTACCATCACTTCCTATTTTCTGAGTTTTTGATAGCAGCCATCCTAATGGGTGTGAGGTGGTATCTCGTTGTTTTGATTTGTATTTCCCTAATGGTTAGTGATGTTGAGCATCTTTTCATGTGCCTATTGGCCATTTGTCTATCATCTTTGGAGAAACGATTGAAGTCCTTTGCCCATTTTTGAATTGAATTGTTTGTTTTTCTGTTGTGGAGTTGTAGCAGTTCCTTATATATTCTGGATACTGGACTCTCATCAGATTTGCAAATATTTTCTCCTATTTTGTAGATTCTTTTCACTTTCTTAAAAAAAAGTTGAGAGAGTTGGCTAATCATTTGGAAAAAAGTTAAGTTAGAAAGGTTTGTTACCTCATGCTTTACACCAAAATAAATTTCAGATGGAGTAAAGAACTTATGCATATTTAAAGGCTTACATTCTTCGTATATATATTTATAATGTAGAAGAACAATCTTGTGGTAGGGAAGTCATTCTTAAGCAATACCCAGAAGTTAAAAAGTAAAGCTTTAGACTATATAAAAATTAAACATTTCTATGGCAGGATACCATAATCAAAAGTAAAAGTTATGAGTCATTTTTACAAGGTTGACATTGTTAATAGGACACTGATTTAAACACATACCCTGATTTTTGTGGCAATTAAGAAGATAAATTTGTGTATTTAACTTACCAGATCTGATGCTATAAAAATGTTAAGTTAGTAGGAATTGAATACTTTTAATTAGGGATTCTTGAATATATTTGTTGTGAGAAAACTAGTCATAGTTTAAAAAATAAAGCCTTGTAGAGGCTTATATATGTCAGGGACGTTTAGAGAAGCCAAATTAAGATCAGTGAGCAATACAATGAGAAAAAGTCTAGCTCTTGGGCTGTGTGATAAAAAGCCCTACTAAAGGAATTTGGTCTGCACTGGTTCTGAGGTCTTTCTTCCTCCTGTGAAAGCAGGGAGGGCATTTACAAGATTTCATTCGTTCAGAAATTCCTGTTGAGGGCCGAATTTGCACAGAGAGCCATGCTAAGCTTTGAACAGAACACATTAAAATGTGTAAGACGCAACTCTTCCTTAAAATCTAGGAAGGGAGAGATCTTAACAGGCAACTGTCCTACTTTTCAGTTGCTGCTGTAACAATTACCACAGACTTAGCGGCTCAGACAACACCTGTTCATTTTATTGTTTCGTTGATCTTAGTTTGGATTCTCTAAAATGTTCCTGAACTCTGCAATTTTTGCTTTGAATGTGTCATTTTAGGTCCACTTTTCCTCATTATTTTCCTTCTGTCTGAGCTTTCAGAAGAATTTCAGAGAGAAATTACAAGAATCTGTTTTACGTTTGCTGATGTTTAAGTAAAACCATCTTTTCTTAAAATTTCTATTTTAAATTTTAAACTATTGTTTTTTTTTTTCTAAAAATGGGTCAGTCTGGTCACCAAAGAGGTTGCCCTTGAGATAATTAAGTTTGGTGGCAGGCCCTGCTTGCCAATGTCCATAATACCTCACCTTTTTCTCTGTGGTGCACGTGTAAGCAAAGGGAAGTCTTACTGATGTTTGTAACTGAGCGTGTTCCATTAGCAGCTTTAAACCAAACACAGTAAATTATTCTCGAGACTATAGAAAATCCAGCTGTTCTGGTTGTAGAAGACTATATGTTATTTACTTATTTTTCAAGAGTACTGAATTAAAATGTAAAGTGATTGATGGTTCTTGAAATGTGTGCATAAAAGCTTATTTAGAGAGTATGCTATATTTTGTTTTCTGCTCTGAATTTGGTTATTTTTCATGGTATTAAACTTGAATTTCAGTTGAGATTTATGTAAGTCTCATTATTTGATATTCACATTTTGCAGATGTGTGTCTCAGATAATTTTTATAAATTAATTAATGTCCTAATAGTAATAGTGTGAGGAAATAGTCTGGCCAAAGTTTATCCATGAGAAGATAATCAATTAAGGCTGAATACATGTGCACTTTAGCATATATTTTCTGTGGGTGAGCAAATTAATTATTTGCCTGGTGGAGGGGAGGGAAGTTTTTAAAAAATTTAGTTTTACATCTAATTTGAATATTACTGGTTAACCTTGACCGTGGCTGAACTTGAAAATTGACACAACCATGGTGTTCTGGTTGAGCGTTCTCAACCCCCTGAACTTTGCCTGTGGAAATGAGATGGGATATATCTGTCCTGAGAGTGAAGGTAGGTTTTTCTGTTTATTAGATTTGTTTGTAAATGTAATAATAATCTATGTGCTGTGGTGTTTTCTGGTGAGGCCAGTGAGCTGCTGAATATTTTACAGCAGAATTTTGTGAAGTGCCAAAGGCTGGTTTTGCCATTTGGTGTGTGTCATCCTATTGAAATAATTAGTGCACAAATATTTTATGAAAGTCTTTGTAGTGGATGCGGTGCCGCCCCACGCAGATGCTCCCGCTGCGGGCAGCTCTCAGCTGGGGGGCCCGGCTCTCAAGGTCACGCCCCTCTCCCGTGCGGCCTTCGCAATGACCGTCCATGAAGGGCTGTGAAGGTCCAGCCGGTCCTCTTGCCCTGACGCTGCAGTGTCACGCTCTCTCCAGAGCTCGCTGTGACGTAGGCTGAGCCCCAGTGGCAGCTGCATCACAGCCCAGCTTCCCCCTGGCTTCCCTTCGCCCGGGGGTTAGTCCTGAGAGCACACCCCAACAACCTTCCTGCACGTTAATCTCTGTCTCCATCTCCTTTGCGGACTTCTGTACAGGCGTCTGTCATTTAGGGTTATAGGAATGAACAGGACCTTGATTACCCTCCTGCTCAGTCTTCCCTCTCCTGCAGGGTGCCCTCTGCAGTACTCCTAATGTTTGCCTGCTGTCCTCTGCTTGAATGTGAGAGCTGGGGAGTCGGTTACTTCACTCCTGCTGTTGAAGAGTTTTAAGAGTTGGAAATGTTTAAGTATTGAGTGCATATCTGCATCCCTGTAACTACTCCCACTACTCAGAACGGCTTTTCTAATTTCCATCCTCAGGATATTGGAAGAAAGTTACATTCTCTGATCCTGTTGAAATGCCTCTTTTTCTCACGTATTTCTTACGTGACATGCTTTCTAAATTTCTTATCATTTCTAATTGTGTCCCTTTTTGCCTTTATCCCTGTAAATGTGGCTCAGACCAGGCCTGTGTCATGGTACCACATTTCCTGCACGCACCTTTGTAGCTGTTACGTATTTTAGGACCTTTGTGCCAGCTGCTCTCTCTGCCTGACATACTCTTCTCCGGGATCTGAATTGGTGGTTGTCCTCAGTGTGAGTCCTCCAGGACTGTGGTGTGAAACTCACAAGCCTGAGGCACTTTTGCCTTGGTTGGTCCCTTCATTTAAAAAAAAAATTAAACATGATGAATAGTTGAATGTTATATATTAAAACATTTTCTTTGGCCTAAGCATTTTTTTTCTTTTGAGATTTTGAAAACAATTCCACCATTTTCGTGGGCCCCCAAAGTACAGTGGGCATGAGGCCCTGTGCCTGTGGTGCCTTGTGGAAAGTCAGCCTCCCCCGAGAGCTCCCGGGCCTGTCAGGTGAGACCCTGGTGCCTGGCCTGCTTAGTGTCTCAGAGCAGAGCCAGGCTCATGAATGAATGACGAGGGAAGGATGCACTGGGCTCTGCGTGGAGGCATCTCCTCTGACCAGAGCATGTGAGAACTGTATGTTCTTAAAATGTTTAAAACTTTTATTAATTTTTATTACAAAAATAACACCCACTCATTGAAGAAAGTCTGATCAATTCAGAAAAGTAAGAGGAAAATAAGTCACGATGCCACCACTGGACTATCACTATTACTGTTTCGCCTTGTTTGTTCCTGTCAGCTCCCTGCACGTGTTTCCTGCTTCTTGTGAGGTTCTGGATACACTTTTTAATGTCTTTTCCCACTTAACCAAATGCAAGCATTTGTAACGTTAGGAAACCTTTGGAAATTCTCTAATGGTTGTCTGATACACCACCCGTGCATGGGCCAAAACAGGTGCTCTTTCAGTACTAAATTTTAAAGTTCTCATTTCCCCCTTTTACACAGAGTACTGCAGGGAACATGTCTTACTCAAAGGCGGCTACATCCCCAACCCCCTTTTTGGGTTATTTCCTTATGGTGGGTTTTCAGAAGTGAATTACTAGATACAAGAATGTGTGTCTGTTTTTATTGCTACTTCATCCTGGCTGTCCCGAGCCCTTTTAAAAAAAGAAAGAAAGAAAGAAAGAAAAAGTATTCTTTCCTTCTTATCTTTTTCGCACATAATTGAATTTTCAGTTAAATAATCTTTTGATATGTGGAATTCACAGCTTGCTATTTTCTATGTATTGTTTCACATGCTGTTAGTTTATTATTTCCAAGTACATGTAAAATTCTTTCGGCAGGGCCATACATTCTCAGGTCTTTCACAGCGCCTAGCACAGTGTGGAGCTCTCAGCAGGTGTCTAGTTTTGGTTGGTTGGTTGGTTGAGAAAAAGAGAAGGTAAATTCTGGGGAAAAGATGATAAACCTTTGTTGCTACCAGATCAGGTTGTCATTTCTAGAAATATGAATTTGGAATTTCTTTAGAAATGGGAATGGCTTATCTCTGCGGGAGGGACAGCGGCGGGGGCTGAGCTGCGGGAGGGGGCGGCGGTGCTGCAGTGGGCTGAGCACCCGCTGTCCGGCGGCGGCACCTCCACGAGTCCCCGCAGTCCCCGCGGCAGTCCCACCGCCCATCCGCTCGTGCAGCACGTACTCGCTGCATGCACGTGACACGCCCGGCGCCACGCTAAGTCATGAGGTGGAGAGTGCGTTTGTCCGTCGCGTCATTGCGATCTCCCCAGGCCGGGGATGGGGAGTGTTTTTTCCTCTTTTGACCTCCCAGAGTATCTTTGTGTAGTACTTTCAAAATTTTAAATTGAATATAATTATTTGTCTTAAATTTGATAGTATTTTGGGATCTCTGATGACCATACTGCTGTGGGAAATAGCCCATGGTTGTAATAACAGGGAATGACAGCCACGCATGGCGAAACAACAGAGGCGCGTTCTGCGGAACGTGTTGTCAGGTGAGCCTGCTGTGCGAATGTCACGGAGTGTCCTTTCACAGTCCTAGACGACGTGGCTTACGACACACCTTGGCTTTGTGGTGTAGCCTGTCGCTGCTCCTGGGCGACAAACTTGTTCAGAATGTTACTCTACTGAGTACTGTGGGCAGTTTTAACACAATGGTAAATATTTGTGTACCTAAACATGGAAAAGGTACAGTAAAAATACTGTATAAACAGGTAAATGGTGCACCTGTATTGGGCACTTACCGTGAGTGGAGCTCACAGGACTGGACGTGGCTCTGGGTGAGTCAGTGAGCGAGTGGTGAGTGAATGGGAAGGCCTAGGACACTACCTGCACTGCTGTAGACTTTGGAAACACTTACACTTGGAGAAAACAAAATTTAGAAAAATTTTTTTCTTTCTTCAATAATAATTAACTGTAGCTTACTGTAACTTTTTTACTTTATAAACTTTTAAATTTTTTTAAACTTTTTGACTCTTGTAATAACACTTAGCTTAAAACATGAACACATTGTTCAGCTATACAAAAATATTTTCTTTCTTTATATCCTTATTCTATGAGATTTTTTTCTCTTTTTAAAAATTTGTTTTTTATTTTTACTTTTGAAACTTTTTTGTTGAAAACTAAGGCACAAAGGCACAGGGCCTAGGCCTGCACGGCGTCAGGATCATCAGTATCATGGTCTTCAACCTCCACATCTTGTCCCACTCACTGGAAGGTGTTTGGGGGCAGTAGCACACCTTCTGTGGTGACAGAGCCTTCTTCTGCATACCTCCGGAAGGACCTGCCTGCGGCTGCTTTCCTTTTCTATAAGTAGGAGTACACTCTAATGATAAAAAGTATAGTAAATACATAAACCAGTAACAGAGTTGTTTATTATCATTACCCAGTATTCTGTACAGTTGCTGTCCCCAAGCTTCAGGCCTCAGGCTGGTACCGGTCTGTGGCCTGTTAGGAACCGGGCTGGACAGCAGGAGATGAGCAGTGGGTGAGCAAGTAAAGCTTCCCCCGTATTCACAGGGGCTCTCCATAGCTCGCATCACTGCACAAGCTCCCGCCTCCTGTCAGATCAGCAAGACATTAGACTTCCCTAGGAGCGCGACCCTGCTGAAAATGGCGCATGCGAGGGACCTAGGTTGCTGCTCCTTATGAGAATCTAATGCCTGATGATCTGAGGGGGAGCTGAGGCGGTGATGCTAGTGCTGGGGAGCGGCTGCAAATAGAGATTATCACTAGCAGAGAGGTTTGACTGCACAGTAAATGTAATGCACTTAAATCATCCTGAAACCATCCCCTGCCCCCATCCGTGGAAAAATTGTCTTCCTTGAAACCGGTCCCTGGTGCCAAAAAGGTTGGGGACTGCTGACATACAGTACATAATTATATGTGCTAGACTTTTACGCAACTGGCAGAGCAGTAGGTTTGTTTATACCAGCATCACTGCAAACAGGTGAGTGATGCGTTGCATTAGGATGTTATGTTGGCTATGATGTCAGTAGGTGGTAGGAATTTTTAAGCTCTATTATAATCTTATGAGACCACCATTGTATATACTGTCAATCATTAACTGAAACGTCCCTATACAGCACATGACTGTACTTAAAAACAAAATGGCATTTCTTAGGCAGATTCCTTTGCTATGATTTTTTAAAAAATTGATATACTTAAAATTTTTCTATTATGGTAATCTTCCAACATGAACAAATGGAGAGAACATTATAATAAACTATTTTATACCCTTCAACTGGATTAGGATGACATGTTGAGTGTCACAGCTAAACAAAAGCCACTTTAAAAGGAGAGGTGCATTGTGGCTATGGTTGGCATTCCTACTAAAAGGTAATTAAATCAGAATACTGTGTATTCTGGAGTGAAAAATTCCGTAATGCTAAGAATTTGGCTGTGAGTCAGAGGTGTTTTATTGGGTGTGAATCAAACTAAGGAGTCTCCATTCTTTCCTCCCCCCTCCTCTCCCCCCTCCCCCCCCCCGTGGCTTGTCTCTAATTTTTTTTAATTTCAGAACATTATGGGGGTACAAATGTTTAGGTTACATATATTGCCTTTGCCCTGCCCAAGTCAGAGCTATAAGCATGTCCCTCCCCAGATGGTACACACCACACCCATTAGGTGTGAATATAACCATCCCCTCCTCCCCACTCCCACCTGGCTGACATCCGATAAATGTTACTATATGCGCACATAAGCTTTGATCAGTTAGCACCAATTTGCTGGTGAGTACATGTGGTGCTTGTTTTTCCATTCTTGTGATAACTTCACTTAGGAAAATGGGCTCCAGCTCTATCCAGGATAATACAAGAGGTGCTAGTTCACCATTGTTTCTTGTGGCTAAGTAGAACTCCATGATATACATATACCACATTTTATTAATCTAGTCATGTATCAATGGGCACTTGGGTTGTTTCCACATCTTTGCAATTGTGAATTGTGCTGCTACAAACATTCTAACGCAGATGTCTTTTTTATGGAATATCTTTTTTTTAAGCCTCCATTCTTGAGGACTAAAATCTGAGAACGATGAGCTAGCCCATAGAATTGTTAATTTAGATTATAAAACAAGATGGCTACAACATTAATTGAAATTTTAAAACATGAATACTTATATGTTCTCATGATAGTGACTATTTTTTTTCTTAAAGTATTTTTCTTCTCTTTAATTGTTTCCCAATTCTAGGAAGAAGATTACTGGGTAAAAGAATATAATTTCTTAAGGTTCTGAAAGGTTTGTGTCAATTTACTGTGCCACAAAATAGTTACATTTATATTAATTTTACCTACATTGGAGATTACCCTCCTCTTTTTCAAGATTTGTGATTCAGTACATAAAATATACTTCAGTGCCATATTCTTTTGTACTTCAATCATTAAGTCAGATGAGTAGCTCATAGCTGTTTTAAAATTATTTTGAAATTACACAAATCCGTAGGATGTTTGAACTGCTCATAGTCCTTGGTGCTCTGTGGTTTTGGAGGTCACATAAGGTGTGTAACTAAGGGAAAGTGAGAGTAAAGAATAAAGTGTGATAAAATAAATTAGGTTTTCTTGAAGGCGAAATGTATTTTTATGTAAGGTAAGCATACATTATTGTGTGAGAATAAAATGTAAGGAAAACACCCAAATCGAGTCAGAACACCTCTTATGGAGCCTAGTGTTAATCTAGTTAACTGAACAATTAGTTTCATTGAGTAGGATTTTTCAACTCTATTGGGTATAGCTTATATAATGTATTAATATTTGCTTTAATTGCAAATTATTAACCAAATGATGTATATTACCTAATCTTTTAAGAAAGGAATCTAAAAATAATTAAGTTTGCCTGTTATTTCTGAGCAAGTTTGCAGACTTTAGGCAAATTAATTTTCCATCCATCTCTAAGTAACAGGATTGTTAAAGGGAGCTTCTATAAAGGTTTACACAGCAGATAACTTATGTATTACACATTATAGCTTTTCTTTCTCCCCAGGGTTTTACATTTGTGTAAAACATTTTAGTTTTTAAAAAGTATCTGGGCCAGGCACGGTGGATCACGCCTGTAATCCTAGCACTCTGGGTAGCAGAGGTAGCAGGATTGCTTGAGGTCAGGAGTTCAAGACCAGCCTGAGCAAGAGCGAGACCCTGTCTCTACAAAAAATAGAAAATTAGTCGGGCGTGGGGTCGCATGCCTGTGGTCCCAGCTACTTGGGAGGCTGAGGCAGGAGGATCACTTGAGCCTGGGAGTTTGAGGTTGCTGGGAGCTATGATGATGCCACTGTACTCTAGCTCGGGAAAAGAGAAAGACTCTGCCAAAAAAAAAAAAAAAAAAAAAAGAAGTGAACAGTTACATCTGAGTTGGTTTATGGGCAGATGAGCCCATGGAGTTAGGTGAGTCCCACATTCCCCTGCGACCCCAGAACATAGTGAGCACACCGTGCATCTCCTAGCTGTAGGCTAGTCTGGGCCTATTCTGGTGTGTGTCATTTGGCTTAATGCTGACAAAATGGTTTGAAGGAATTTGAAGTCTGTTGAATTTAATTATTTAGTAATTGAGGAGACATGTCACTGATGTCATTGAGGAAGGATATGCTATTTAAGACCATACTTTCTAAACTGCTAAGAATGTCATTCTAGTTGTATTCCTTCGTACCTTGTCTTTTTCTTATTTCTTCTCATTTTCCCCAGGTATTTAGTACTTTTTTCTCTTCTTCCTTTTTTAATTTGGAAAAAAATCTTTAAAATGGAAAGTAAACACAGAACAGCGTAGCACTCCGCATTCCTCCCTTTCCGTGTATCCTGTCTCACGTGCCTGTCCTCTTTGCCACTTTTCCATGTTTCCTTTCTCTCCTCCTTCAAATCCCAAAGCTTCTGTTGCATCTTCCGTGTCCCACGGCGGGTGGGATAGGCTGACAGGTGTGAAAGGCTGACAGGCCTGGGTTTGAATTTTCATCTCTGCCACGTACAGTTGTGTGACTTTGGGGACATTAATCTGTCAGAGCCTCAGTTTCCTCGTCTGTAAAATTGCCATAATAGCAGCTAATAACAGCTCATCTCAAGGATTACTGTAAAATTTAAATGAGGTGAGGCATGTGAACTGCGCAGTACTGAGTCTGGGTGGAGTACACCCTCGGGGACTGTGTCTGGTCTGTCCGGCTGCTGTCCTGTGTCTGGGATGCACACAGGCGTCATCCTGGGATCCCTCTTCACTTTCCAACTTTCCCCTTGTCCTGTGTCTCATGTCTTCCTCTTTCCAGGCTTACGCTCTCACTTTGGAAGAGCTTATCCTGAGAAAGAGTGTGTGGAAGATAAATGTTTTGAGATAGTGCAGAAAACATCTTTATTCCACATTCTCGTTTGAGCGATAGTTGGGATGTAGAATTCTCAGTTGTAAATGTTCCTTCAGAATTTTGGAGGGAAGCTCCATTGCTTCCTGGCTTTGTGTTGCTGTAAATGTTGATCCATTCTGATTTCTTATCTGCTAGTATGCAACCAGTTTCCTCTCTCTCTGGAAACATTGGGATCATCTTTTTGTCCCCTGTGTTCTGAAATTTAAAATGCTATGACTTTCTTTTATTTTAAATCTATTATAGTGGGGACTCAGTCCTGGGGAAATTCCTTAAATAATGTCATTGATAAATTTTCTTATCCCTGCTTGCTTTTCTTTCTCCTCCTGGCAGTTGTATTTTTCAGTTTTTGGACCTCCTGGACTAGTCTTCTACTTTTTCTCCCTCTCCCCTGTTTGTCCCTTCTGGACTTAGATTTTTCTCGACCTTATTTTCTAATCCTTCTATTAATTATTTTTTAAAACTTCTGCCAATATGTTTTTTATTTTCTAGAACTCTTTTTAAAAGTCACACCCAGTTTTATAGGTGCTCTAATTCTCTGGGATATTTGATATATTTTTAAAACATTTTCTTGTATAGTCTCTATGTTCTTTGGTTTGCTTTTTTGGTTTGCTTTGGTCTCTATCTTCCACATTAGTAGCTTTCCTAAAATATCTAGTTGTCTGCTCATGATTAAGGGCAGGGAAGAAATTACTGAGTTCAAATGGTAGGGGGTAGTGCAAAATTTATATTCCAGGCTCCACTGTAGGGTGATCTCTGAGGGCTATCTGTTAGCAGAACTCCCCCCCCCCCGCCAACCCCACCCCCCCGCCATGTCTAGGTCCTTCGTCGTGGGCTGGTCAGGTTTCTCAGAACCTCCCAGAATCTAGAAGCTCAGTGCTCGCATTCTGGAAGTTAGGTGGGGATGTGTAATCCATCTGCCATCTTATCTTGGTGCTTAAAGTAGCACAAAATTGTGAAGTGTAAAACCCAGCCTTGTTCACAGTTGATCACTAGTGCCTTGCCCTGCCTTTTTGAAAACCAGCCTTATTGAGATATTAAAACTGACATAGCATACAATTGACTTTTTTAAAGTGTCCACTTCAGTGGTGGTTAGTGTATTCTGAGAGTAGTATATTTGCAGAGTATATTAGGATATTTGCAGAGTTATGTGAACTGCATTTCTTTTTATAGCACCTTGATTATATATCTCTTTCTCACTGGAAGGTTAGCTCTGAGAGGGGTGGGAATTTGTTTTGTTCACTGCTGTGGCCGCAGCATCTAGAGCAGTGCCTGGTCTATGGTAGGCTTCCGAGTATTTGTTGAACAAATGGAGTTTCACTTGGAATGCTTGTTTGGGCCTCCCCCCTTGCCATAGCCCTCTTTTACTCTCACCTTTTGTGAATAACTAAGAGGCTGCTGGTTGAAACATTATAGAAAAAATTGAACTAATGATAGAGTTTTGGGCGGAATAGGTGTGTTCAGACACCTGTGTTTTAGCCCTGGCTCTCGCAGTGACTGTGTCATGTAATCGTGTGTACTCCCGTTTCTTAGTGTCACTAACACCTGCTCTGCCTGCTTCAAACAAGGCTCAAATGAAAGGATCTTATGAAAGTTCTTTAAAAAGTATATAATGCTGTTATAATATAGGGTATTTAAAAATTAAGAATGGATTTGTTAACTTATTCTCAAGCACTTAACTTTTGAAAGTTGGTGTTATTAATGGTAATATAACTAGCCTTGAAGACAATTAGAATGAATAATACATACACAGAGTGCGTGAATGACATCAGAGTCTCCGAGGCGGTGCTGTCTTTGGGGATTAGGGCTGGTGAAAGAGTGAATATTGTGGTTTAGGCATGTGATAATACAGTATTCATAGAAAATATTATGTTTATGTTCCAGGTGTTAAAAAAAAACCTCTCAAGTGGCCAAATTTGTCTAGTTAACTAGTAACAACTGGCTAAGGAAACAGTACCATGTTGTTTTTGATCCTCAGCTGCAATATTACTTGTTTCAGCCTAGGTGAGTTTAAGTGAACTCAAAAATGCACACTTAAAGAAAAAAATCAGGATATAGGTTAATGGAATTCCAAGATTTCTTCTTTCCAAACTAATAATTATTATTTGGAATTTAACTTCCATTTATTTAATATGTATCTGTACAGGTAAATGCTTGTCAGTAAGTGGGGAACCAAGACCCTGAAGGCAGGGGTTGGCCCTACGCTTGGTTTTTCCCAATCTCTGATGATGGAAGAATCAGTTGTTAATGCCTACAGCTTATTCTTCTCCATCCCAGACTTTACCCATCTTAATCAGTTTTTTTCCCTTCATATTTGAACGTTAAGTGTGGCATATTATCTGTCATTGGTCCACGTAAAACTCTGCTGTTATTTATTTATTTATTAATTATACTTTATTTCGTTTCCCATCCTATTCCTCATAAGCAACCGTCCCTCTGTGTTTAACGTGTATATCTGTGTGCTGCAACTTTCTTCTCTTTTCCCCTTTTTCTCTTTTTAATCATTCATTCAACAAATATGTGTTGAGCACTGTTTCATATTTGGCGCTCTTCTAGGTGCTGGGACACAGCAACAGACAATCCAAAAACCCTGCCCTCATGGAGTTACGTGGGACTTTCAACTCTCTCTTCAAATTGGGATGCCTCTTTTAATCACTTCCAATATAAAATTAAAGTATATAACTACATAATCCATGAATATCTTGACTAAAGTTCAGTGTTCTTTGTTCACATTGTAAAAAGTTTGTTGCATACTCTAAATTTTCCTGAGAAATTAAACTTTAATTGTTTTCACTTAGGAATTACCCTAAGTCGATTTTCTTCCGCCCTGCTTAGGTCAGTGGTACTCAATAAAAGGTTTCTTCCCTCGAGTGAGATTTGCTGTGAAACCTGGCCTGGTCAAATAGACAAGGGAGAATTTGCTTTCTTAACTTCAGTACTGTGGGTAGCTGGTCTAAGAATTCAGTGTGATGTCTTATAGAATTTTTTTTTTCTTTGTCAGTAGCTTCTTAGATAAATGTTTATAGATGGAGAGCTTTTATTTCTCATAATTGGCTGCCTCTGCTTTCTGTAGATTATTAGAAAACACATAAGAAGAGTTGTTTCACTAGCATTATAGATTTGCACAGTAGCATTTTTACAGAAGTAAAGTGAGTTACTGGTTTGCAGGTTACTGTATCTGGTTCTCTGTGTCCTCACCTGTAAAATGAAGGGGCTAGAGTTGTTTGAAAGCTCCTTGCTATGCTAGAATCTTAGCAAAGTCTCAGCAAGGGAAGGATGACAGCTCAAGATGAGTGTGTTGTTACCTTGCAGAAGTTTGACAAGGTGACATTTGCACAAGTTTTGACTTGGAAACCTGCATCTGTGCTAGAAAACTCACAGGGAATTGTGAAAAATTTGCCAGGGATATTGAATGAGAATGAAGATATTTTTAAACATAAGAAAATAATAGGATAGTAGAATTTATAACAGGAAAGAAAAAAAACACTAAATAGAAGCGTATGTTTTCTTCTTGAGCTGTTTTAACTCAGAGAGTACAGTCTTTGAAAATCAAGTTACTTCCCGGGTGTCTGAAAGATTTTTGCATCCTAAATTCATTTGAAGTTGACCTTCTATACTTAAATTCTAGTTTTGTAGTTAAATAGCATGTTTGCTTTGCAAAGAGGACTCATAATTGAACTCTCTATAGGATGTTGATTTAAAGTAACCACAAAATTTCAGAAAGTCCAAAATTTCTTGTTGGTTTCCTAGTTTTGTAACTCTTTAGCATGGTATTGTGTGCCATTGGGAATCTTAAAGAATCTAGAAAAATTTCCAGGAAAAAAAAATCTTCCTGTGCTGTGCAGGAGATAAATGGAGAAAGGGATTTCATCTACTTGGCAAGCAAGCAGCAGTAGAGATTTGACAGTTTTGTGACACAGTTTAATGACAGGGTAGAACAGGAAGTGAAAACTAAAACAGGGATGAAGTTAATAAAAATAATAATCAGAGTGGTGAGTATCAAGAATTTTGGCCAGAATTTTGGGCAAATATCCTATTCTTTTTTAAAAAAATGCTAGGCATTTTGAAAACCTATTTTTAAGAGGCGTGTGGCTGGGATCCTGGGCTTTGAGCCAGGGTTCTGGCTTCATGGAATTTTCCCAGTTGAAGTTAAAAAAAAAAGTGAAATTTTAGATTATATAGACTCAGAATGAATCTCTTTAGGAAGCATGTTGCTGCCTATCATATACAGTTGACCCTTGAGCCACACAGGTGCGAACTGCGCTGGTCCACTTAATCTGGGGTTTTTTTTTTTCAGCGTGGATTGAGAATACAGTATTTATGGGATGCAAAACTCAAACATAGGGAGGGCCGACTTTTTGTATATGTAGGTTCTGCAAGGCAGACGCAGACTGCAGGACTTGAGTATGTGCAGGTTTTGGTATATACGGGGGTCCTAGAACCAATCCCTCCGAGTATGACAAGGGATGACTGAATTCTCTACCTCTTTGCTGCTCACATGTGGCCCATGGCATCACCTGGGAATTCGTTAGAAATGCAGACTCATGGCCCTCCCTGCAGAACTGTTGATTGAGAACACATATTTTGACAAAATCCCCAGGTGAGTCACGTGCACTCTAAAATTTGAGAAACCCAGGTCTTCACCATGCTAAAAATGTCTTTTGATTTTCACATTTTCTTAATTGACTTGGCCAAATAGTATTGCAGTGTTTTTCTTGGAAAGAAAAGTTTGGTATGTTTATCTAAATGCCTTATTACTTCATAAAAACACCATTTATGCTTGAGGCCAGACCATAGTCTTCTTAAGGACAGGGACTGCTGCCACTTACTGCTTTTAATCCACCATTCTTTTGTTTTGTTTTGTTTTGTTTTTTTGAGACAGAGTCTCACTCTGTTGCCCAGGCTAGAGTACCATGGCGTCAGCCTAGCTCACAGCAACCTCAAACTCCTGGGCTCAAGTGATCCTCCTGCGTCAGCCTCCTGAGTAGCTGGGACTACAGGCATGCACCATCATGCCTGGCTAATTTTTTTCTATATATTTTTGTTGGCCAATTAATTTCTTTCTATTTTTAGTAGAGACAGGATCTTGCTCTTGCTCAGGCTGGTTTCGAACTCCTGACCTTGAGCGATCCTCCCGCCTCGGCCCCCCAGAGTGCTAGAGTTACAGGCGTGAGCCACCGTGCCTGGCCTAATCCACCACTCTTGCCTTCACATGGCAGGTGCTCACTAATACCGTGGCAGGATACCACTCTCCTCTCAATCAAGGGGTTCCAAAGACAGTACGGAAAGTCAGTATAGAAGTTTTACTTATATTTATTTTTGTCTAAAAAAAGAAAGTGAGCTTTACTAATCTTTGATATAGATATTGATTATGTTACTTATAGATAATTTAAAAATGAAGATATATTTGGGATATGAATGTTGAAACTTTTTAATAATGGGTTACTTGGTTAAATCAAATCTTAAGCGGTAACTACATGCACACATCCCAAAAGGGCCAGTGGGATTCAGGTTGAGTTGGCATGTTCTGTTTAGAGCTAAAGATATTTGAAAGTGGTAGCATTTTAAACTTGAAGGAATCTAAGCTTTCCTTATGTTATATATGTTCAGAGAGTAGAAGTATTTTCCTGAGGTCATAATGTTTGGGATGAGGACAAAGATCTTCAAACTTACACTTCAGTTTTCTTTCCATCATGTCTTTGGCTTTTGCATGTCTTCCAGGGGAACGCTGGGGGTGCCTCAGGCACCAAGGGTGTGGGTAGTGTGGGGGGAGAGGAGGGACGGTAGGAGGTGTTTCTGGTGCTCTCTCCCTGGTCTTGAATATTCCTGTTTTTATCTGTTTTAGAAACAAAGAGGCTCCCGGCCTAGAACATAATGCGTTCCTAAAAACATGTATGATCATCTTAACAGAAGAGTTACCTGCCAGGAGAGGGATTCTGTTTAGTTTTAAAGAAGCATGGCAGAATTGATACATTCAAAGGAATGTTACTCTAAAACCCTGCCCTAGAATAAAAATATTACAATGATGCTGTCACCGTGCAAGATGTTTTTGGAGTTGCCTACAGGAAGAGTTTATAATATGTACCAAATAATCAGTTTTATGAGTATTCAAGCTGTGTTTGGGAATAGCAATTGTATTACCCATCTTCATCACCCTCTGTTCACACCATTTATATCCAAATGATTAAGCTTTCACTAAAATTCTAATTATACCCTCAAAGGATATTTTGCATTATTTAAACACATGCCATTTAAAAAGAAGGTCATAGACTCTAGAGGAAAATTTAAAGATTTACAAGGAAGTGTTTTTTAACAGAGACAATATCGTGTTTCTCAGTTGCATTTTTAAAAATACTTAATTAAATGCTTATTTATTCAAAGCCATGTGTAGATGCCAAGGATACAAAGATGAATGATATACGGTCCTGCCTCTGAGGCTCACACTGCCTAGCGGAGGAGAAATAGACATTTAAATGTGAATTACAACTTCGGGATGCAACTCTTGCTGTATTAGAGGACAAGTGGACAACCAGAGTAAGGAGGATTATTTAGCCTGGTTGGTATTGAGTTGGAAACAGAGGTTGGAGTGGGTGGAAGTGGCTTCATTAATGATACTTGAGTTCAAAGGTTTTTTTTAACAGTCGGGGAGAAATTCTTGGAAAAGGAAACAGCATGAACCTTGGCATTAAGTGAGTAAAATGCAGGGAGGTATTTGGAGAAGGGTGAATAAGGCAATGCGACTAGAACATAGTTAATGGGGTAATTGGTGGCAGATGAGTTCTGAGGTCAGTGTCCCCCTTAAAAGGCAAACACTATGAGAGCAGGGCCGTCAGCCGTCAAGTTCATTGCTACATTCTCCACACCGCAAAAGAGCCTGGCATATAATAGGTGGTCAACACATGTTTATTGACTTAATGGGATTATTGCGGCAATTAAGTTATGAAGATCCTTCACTTTCTTTTAAAGTGTTTGGACATTATCCTGTGGCCATTGAAGGTTTCTGAGAGGTGACATGTTGGGATGTGTTTCCAAAATGTAACTCTGGCTATGGTATAGACCTGTCCTTCTCAAATGTTCACTTGGAGAGTGTGTTAAATTAAAATTCCTGGGCCCCAGAGAATCCAATTCATTAATCCAGTTGCATTTCTGACAAGCTCCCAGCTGTCGATGCCACTGGTAGGTGGCCACGTGTTTAGTAGCAAGAAGAATGGATTGGATCATTTCAGTAAGGAGATCTCTAGGAATAATAGTAAGACGATTTATTTAGAAATAATGATTAGTCTAAAAGGCAGCATTTGGGATTTAGAAGATGAGAGCAAAGCTGTTTTGATGTTTGAAATTCTGTCTCCCTTCAAAATACTATTCTTGGGGTTTGTTTGTTGGTTTTGTTTGTTTGTTTGTTGTCTAGATCTTGAGGAAATGAGTTGCTTCCTGTGGCTTAAAGATGGTAATTTGAGACTCCCATGAAATATGTCAGAAAGGTTCCCTATTTTTGAGGAATCTTTGTTAATTATAGAGTAAAGAAGATACAGCCCAAGTGGTAATGATATTTAGAGAGTTTTAAGAAAAGCACTTTTTGAAGAAATATTTCATAATCGGGCTTTGATGTTCAGCCACTTTCCGTGGTCTTTTACTCACGTGTTCCTGATACAACATGTTCATTGTGGCCCTTCCCCGGGCACCGTCTGCACACTGGCACCTCACGGAAGTTATAGAAAGGTGAATTGAATAGATCCTAAAGGACTGTTTGCAGCCTGACAGGAAAGATAAACAGGTAAATGGCATATAATATGTTATCATAGCATATATTATGTGCTACATAAATATATAAGTAGTATATGCCACTATTTACCTTTATAGTAGATAGAAAGTGATATATACCATAAAGGCAAAACAGATGACCTATTATGAAAGTTCAGAGGGAAAGATAAGGAAGGATTATCAGGAAACTCACCAATCTTATTTTGCTCCATATTACCTGTCGATTGAAGCCCAGGCTGTGTAACTTGTCACTCAAAGTCAAACTCCCCTGGCTTTAGCCAAAAAGAATAGGAGGATCAGCATCTCAGTGTAGGACTTAGTGAATTCGAGATGCTGCAGGATATCAAGTAAAGTATCAAGAATGCAGTTTGAATTAGCAAACTATAGTCTCAGGCTAAAGATATAAATTGATGCGATCTTTTCTTTGAAGGGACTGTGGTTGGAAGTGATTAAAATTGCTGAAGGAAAGACTGTAGAGACAGAAGAAAAGGTAGGTGGGGTAGACCTCTGAAAAAAATCTGCATGGAGGCGTTGAATGAGAAAGTGGAACCAGGGAAGGAGTGAGGGAGGCGGAGTGCCCTGAGAGCAAGTGAGCAGAGGCTGCAGGAGGACCGGCCCGGGAGGCAGGAGTGAGCTGTTTCCATGCTACCTGGAGGTTTAGTAGAATGAGAACTGAAAACATGTGTCATTGGTGATTTAGAAGAATAAGTTTCTCATAAATCTATAAGAATCTCACATACACAAAGAATAGGATAGCATTAATATTTTGTAAGCGATCAGTGAATTTCTCTTAAGGTTGGTGTTTTATGGAGGCTTAGAAACCCATATGTTTATAGGTCCTTAGAGATGACCTTTTATTACTCACAGAGTATATTTACCTCTGGGTTTCCAAGCCTGTTTTGAATGTAATAGTTATGCCCAAATATACTTTTTATTTATTATTTTTTTTTGAGACAGAGTCTCATTCTGTTGCCCCAGCTAGAGTGCCATGGCGTCAGCCTAGCTCACAGCAACCTCAAACTCCTAGGCTCAAGCGATCCTCCTGCCTCAGCCTCCCGAATACCTGGGACTACAGGCATGTGCCACCATGCCCGGCTAATTTTTTCTATACATTCTTAGTTGTCCAGCTAATTTCTTCCTATTTTTAATAGAGATGGGATCTTGCTCTTGCTCAGGCTGGTTTTGAACTCCTGACCTTGAGCGATCCTCCCACCTCGGCCTCCCAGAGTGCTAGGATTACAGGCGTGAGCCACGGTGCCCGGCTTCCCAAATATACTTTAAAAAAAATCTTCTATGGAGGCCAAAAAGCCTAGACTCATTCTTGACCCTGTTTCTCTTGTATCTCAAAAACTGTCCCCTAGCAAATTTAGTTGGATCTATCTTGAAATATATCTGAAATCTGACCATTTTTGCCATTACCATGGTTACCACTTTAGTCCATAGGCAGTCATCTCTTGCCTGGAGTATTGCAGAACCTTTCCAACTGCTCTCATTACTTCTAACTCTGTCTCCTTTCAGTCTGTTCTCAACATTTGCTAGAGTGATCCTTTAGAAATATAAATCAGATTCTGTCATTCTTCTGTTCAAAACCTTCTAGTGGCTTTCCATGTTACATAGAGGTCAGAACTGAAGTTCATAGATGACCTCTAAGCTAAACTGGACTCCTCAGTTTTCCTTGAAAGCACATCCCCCTCCTGCCTCAGGGCCTTTGCACTTGCTGTTCCCATGCACAGAATGATCTTTCTTCAACTATCTTCATGGATTGCTCCCTCCTTTCCTTCACATCTTCTGCACTCAGAGGCCTTAGAGCAGCCTTCCTTGTCCCCTGCCCCTCCCCATCTTTGACTTGATTGCTTTAAATAAAGCAATTTATCTCATTTGTCTCTCACATACACTAGAATGTACAATCCACAGGAGCAGGATTTTTGCCTTGCTTTGATTACTATAGAACCTCCAGTGCCTAGGACAGTGCCTGGCACATGGCAGGTGATCAGTGCATATATGCTGAATGAACTAATGTGTCACATCCTTCCCCTGACCAGGGGCATGCTAGTGTAGACTTTGCCAGATGCCTGCATGCGTGGACAGGACTTGCCTTCCTTTGCAGGGGAGTGATCCTTAGTTCCTTCTTCCTCTGCAGCTGCTCAGCCGGCTCTTTCTGCCACTCAGCAGTTCCTCAGCCTCCGGGCTGTGTGCTGGCAGTGTGGTGTAAATTGGCTTTGGCAAAGCTGTAGATGTATGAGGGCATGTTGGGATTTGAATATGATGGAATTTTTAGAGTAAGCGAAGACATTCAAATCTCTTTCATTTTGGTAAGCAGCATTGTAACTTTATTTTGGATGTAATCAAGTTTATTAAAAAATTAATAAGAGACATTAAAGAAAATCTCTACTAGTTGCCACAAAGAACATATGTCCTGAGAGAAATGTGAGAAGATGCTGCCCTGTTTTGAGGAAAAAGGAAATGGAAACACACTTTGGTTAATTGAATGGTGTAACTATTTTGTTATATTTGAGGTTGGTTTTATTTTCCAAGAAAGAGAATTCTGTGGATTGTAGGTAGATTCCTGGGGTTGGTAGAGTTTCAACAGAGAACAAATATCAAGGATTAATGTCTGTTCTTCTTCACTTATTTCTGGTGAAATGGTCAGCTCCATAACTGTGTTCTTTTTGAGGAAATTAATTCCAATAATAACCCTTGACAACTGTGTCTCTACCTCCATAGCCTGGACTAGTGTCTTTTCAGGTGGAAAGCATGTCGTCTCCGGGGCGTATCAGAAACCCTTGGAGGAGTTTTTACAGATGACATTGTGAGTGTAAGTGTGTGTGTGTGTGTGTGTGTATCTTCAGTGATTTTAAGACAATAAACTTCTTATCGTTCCTAGATTTGCAATTTGCCTTATGATGAGTTAGAGACAAGTGACAGAAAATAAACCAATATTAGGGATTTAAAAAATAATACAAGTTTATTTTCTTGTCATTTATTTCTTGCTCACTGGTTAACAATTAGAAAATATATAAAGAACAATAGCATAAATCATCTGAAGTCTTCTCTCCTCCCTATAACTTACTGTTAATTTTGGTATATAGGCTTCTAACATTTACAAATATATAGCACATCACAAAAATAGAATAACATCTAGCATTCTACATAGCTCTTACATGCACACCAGGTATATAATATTTGTATTATATATATACACGATGTACATGAAACAAAAATGAAAGCACACATATATAAATGAAATTAGAATCATACCCACGTAGGGTCCTTGCTGTTTTTACTTAAAATTATTGTGAACATTTTTCCATATCACTCAATATAGATCTACATCATCCTTTTAAATAACTACATTGTGTAGATATGCTGTAAATTACTGTATTGGTTTTATTAGTTCAGGTCATTTTTGTTTTTTTTCCTATTATAAATAATGCTGTCATGAATTTTGTCTTATATATGTCTTTCTGTGTTTGTCAGGGGGTTTTATTTTAAGGCAGTTTGTTAAATATGTGATAGGTATAATGATCATTTTTCTTCAAATGAAACACTAAGACCTGTGGCCATACAAATTTTTTTTTTCCTGATTTGTGAATATGTTACATGGATTTTATTATTAAGGTAGAGAAATCTAGTTCTATTTAACTGTGCTTTAAAATGAGTGAAGGGGGAATTGTCTTGGAAAATTGGAATAGATAGTTACTAGTTCTTCGTGTATATTGGCTGGATCCCATTACCTGTTTATATTTAATACATAGCCCTGGGCTGAGGTCATTGCTTCCTCCCAGCCGTGACTTTGCTCGAAAGCACTGCAGGGCCTTGGGAGGAAAGACTGCGTTTCTCTTGTGTAGTTAGGGTTCTACGTGTGCTTTGCTGGGGCTGTTTGTTAAAATATTTGTGCTGTGATTGTCTTCCAAGTAACTGAAAATTAATTATTTATATGCGGAAACTTTAAGTTAATCAGAGCATTTAATGAATCCTCTGTTTCTCTCAAACTTCAAATAAATAAAAGTTTTCGGCAGTTACTTCTCACATTTTATAAGTACCCCGCGTAGTTACTCCCGCGTCCATGCCTGTGTGGCTGAGTTCAGAAGTTTGGGTAATTCATACCGACAAGATGTTAAAATGTTTATCTTTCACCAGTGGACACACATCTGGGTTGCTTCAATTTGGGGGCAATTATTAATATAAGCATATAGGTTTTTACTGGACATATATTTTCATTTTTCATAGGTAAACACCTACAGATGGGACTGCTGGGTCACATGGAAGATCTTTGTTTAACTTCGTAAGAAACCGAGGGGCAGAAACTTTGAGAAGAGTAGTTTTATTTCTTTCTCTAACAGATTTTGATCAAGCACCTATCCAGAGCAAACCACGGGTGTCTCCACAAACGCCCGGGGATGTCCCTGCCCCCAGCCTCTGCTCGCGCTCGCGCACCACCAGAAAAGCAGACTCCCGTGTGTCCACCTCAGCCCAAGGCTGGGGTCGTGCGAGTAAAATGTTTATCTTGATGAGATAACACTGATTTTTACGGAGTCTCCTCTGCACGTGATTCTGCCGCAGTTGCGCTTGGCAAAACTCCACGGCAAATGCAATTTCACTCCTCAGGTAACCGACTTTGCGGCGCGCGGTGTGCCCGAGCCCTCCGTGCGGACAGGTCCTGCCGCTTCCAAATGTCTCTCTCTCAGATAGGTTTTGAAACTTACCTCATAAACAGCATCCGGCCATGTGACTGTTTTGTTTTGCTTTGTTCTGGTTTATTTCAGGTACTCGTGGAAGCGGGAACGAGGGATCTGGGGGCGAGGCGGCGGGGCGTGGTCTGGGGGGGCGGCGGGAGGCCGGGCCGCGCGCAGTCCTCTGCGCAGCGCCGTGTGCGCTCGGGCACCGTTTTTAAGACAGAGTCAGCAACAAACTTGATTATGCACAAGGAAGGTGGCCGAGCAGAGTGGAGGGTTGAGACCGTGGGGTACATACAGCCGAAGAAACTGGGGCGCTTAATCCAGAGAAGTCTAAAGTTGAGACGGAAGAACCGGTGTCTAAATGACAAACGTCTCCTTTTAGGTGGAGGATTAGGCTAATTCAGCGTTGTTCTCGTGGACCTAACTAGGATCTGAGGGCAGAAGTGGCGGGAGTTGGTATCAGGCATTGGACATGAGAACTTTCTAGCGTTAAGAGCTGCCCAGCAGTGGGAGAACAGCTCCCAGGCGAGGCCGTGCGCTCTCCACAGCTGGAGCTCAGGGCTCGCAGGTCTTCTGAACAGGAATTTCTTGAACCGGTGAGGAGGTTAGATTTAAACAGCCCCTAGGTCCATTCCAACTCTGAAATGTTACGATTTTGTACGTTGGTCAATGAAATATTGAACCAAATGCTTAGCCATTAAAGTTGATTTTCTGCTGTTGAAATATTTTTTGAATGCTTTGCTACCGCAATTCCCAATGTCTGTGTGCCCGCAGCCCAGCCGTGTCCTGAACGTGGGCCGCATGCCAGTGGTGTGGACATTCTTCTCCAGCCCAGAAATTTTTGTATGAAGAAATCGAAGGGATCTACTGGGATGGAAAATGAAAGCAGGCCAGGCACAGGGGCTCACACCTGTAATCCCTCCCTCAAGGAGGATTGCTTGAGGCCAGGAGTTCCAGGTTACGGTGAGCTGTGATCATGCCACTGCACTTCATCCCGGGCAACCCGGCGAGACCCTGTATCTTAAAAAAA
The DNA here is from genome assembly GCA_963574885.1 of Lepilemur ruficaudatus. Taxonomy (NCBI): domain Eukaryota; kingdom Metazoa; phylum Chordata; class Mammalia; order Primates; family Lepilemuridae; genus Lepilemur; species Lepilemur ruficaudatus. The sequence goes on along the minus strand of CAUYRT010009501.1, from coordinate 48,238 downwards.
AAAAAAAAAAAAAAAAAGGAAAAGAGAAAGTAGTTTATGCATTGATCCTGGTGTTCTGGGTGAATTTTTATTCTTTCTCATACATATTATATTAAGGTACTAATTACAAAATTTTAAAAAGCCTTGTATAAAATATATTTTATCATTACAATAGCTATTAGGTACCCCTATTCAGGGCAAATGTGAAATTTGGTAGTACAGGTTTCTAAGTGTAGGACTTATGAAATATTCAGGAACTTTGTAGTGGCGTGATTAGATTGCTGTGCACCCTGGGTTTCACGGGTCACCCCCCACCGCACAGTTGCACATTGTTCAGCCCAGTTCTCCAGCCCTGGTGCCTAGATCCTTCCCTCAGCCGCCATTCCTGCCAGCTGTAAGGTTGAAGAGAACTATTCGCAAAGTGTTAGAGTTGAAAAGGACCATAGCGAACTTGTGGTCCATCTCCCTGTGGTATGGACGGGAACACTGGGCTGTGGGAAGAGGAGGTGACTGCTGGGGCCACGCAGTGAGCTGGCAGCGGACTGGAAACCGGAGCCCAGGTCTCTGGGCTGCTCGCTGAGCACTCATTGCACTGTAAAAGTAGTGCATTGGCCGGTGGCTGCCTTCCTTCTAGGGATTGCGCTGTGTCCAGCTTCTGTCCTGTGTGGAGCTGTTTGGATAGAATATACACTTAGGATGAAACGTGAAAAGAAATGACAAATGTATTTTCTTACATTAGTTTTCAGCATAGAGAAATTAAATCCTATTGTTTTGCTCATCTGAGAAGTAAGGATATGTAAAGACACAGTGTAATGGCAGAACTGTCCAAATTCTTCAACACAGGCAATAGGAGAATTTATCAAGTATTATTAATTTAATTTTGAAATCTGAGAACTGAATTGGATGAATTAGTTGTGATTTTCACTTCCTTTTTTCTTTTGCTTCTTTTCCAGCTTACTCTTTATCCTGGAGTGATCTCCAGATTTTGCTTTTATTTTGTCACTCCCTTCCTCCCCAACCCTGCATAAAAAGGAGTCTCCAAGGACTCTTCACGACTGTGCATGACTGGGCGGTCAAGTCTGGTTTCTGCCTGGCTTATTCCTAGTCCTCCTCCTCCCCCTTTGTCTTTTCACTTATATATTCCGCTACTTGCCACCTCCAAAACCTCTTAGCTTTAGTAAACTCATGGGTCCTGTTATTTTGATAGCTGGAACACCTTCTCTTCTGCTGCTTAGCTTACTCAGCTTTTACTTATCCCTTCTCTAGACCTCCTAACTCCTCTGTGTAACCTTAATAATCTTTGCTTTTATATTTCCAAAATAAATGTCTTTCTTTATTTCCTAGTTTTTATTATCAAATGTGTTCACAAAAAGAAAATTCAGTTTGTGAAGACAATCCCTCCCATCTCAAGTTCCTAGTTTTTCCGAGTTAATCACTGTTAAGTTTCTTTTGTAGCCTTCTCTTGTTTTCCCTGTCATGGCTGCAAAACAGCTGCCTTATCTCCAGCCAGCACATCTGCATTCCAGCCAGTAAGACAGGAAAGAGAGAGAAAAGGGTGTTGTGAGCCATATCTGGCCTTTTTTATGAAGTAAAGCAAAAGCTTTCTCAGAAGCCCAGAGCAGACTTCTGCTTGTGTCTCATGGCCTGATCTATGTTATGGGGCACTCTCGGTTACAAGAAGCTCTGGAATAGGCAGCATTTAGCTTTCTCAGTCCTTCCAGGGGAGGCGATAAGGGAGAGGGAGTTGGGAGCATATTTGCAGTTAGCCATCAAATTATGTCTACCACACATAAAATATTGTTTTCATACTGGATTTTGACAAATTAATTTTATAACAAGCCACCATACTGTTTTCTCCAATTGTTTTGAATAAGTTTTCAGTTGTTTCTCTTGTGTCTTCCGGTGTGTTGTTTTGCAATTATGTAACTTTTGCTTTTTCCATTTCAGTTGTTCTTAAATATATCAAGAAACTTTCAATTGGAAATAATGGAAAATCCATTCTGATAAATGTTTTAAAAAATAAAAGGACTTGATTAATTCACACAGCTGAAAAGTCTGACGGTAGGATGGCTTTCAGGTGAAGTTTGATGAAAAAGATCTGGTGTTGTCAGGTTCTGGCTTATTTCTCTGTGATTTTCTTGGTATGCGGCTTTGACTTTGGGCTGACTTCCATCCTGGTAGCAAACGGAGACATCATGTTAGCCAGAGGAGAGTGCCTCTTCTGATAGCTCTCTAAGGCTTCGTTACAGAAAGTCTGCAGCAAACGTCTGAGTTATGTGCTCACTCCTGAGCCAATCGCCACGACTCTCTGACGCCTGCCCGCCTGCCACGTACTGCACTGCGTCTCATCAGCATCTCTGTTGCTTTCTTGGCTGCTACTGTGGCACTTGTTTCTGTCATAGCTTAACTTTTCTGTTTCTTTACTGGACTTTGCTAGCTGTCTTTTCACCTGCCCTTGGTGTCTTAGTGTCTCTTATTTAAGTTCTTATTTCAGAGAGGTTATGCCTATTTTTTAAAATCTCATAGAGATTTTTATGAAGTGTTGGTTCATAACTTTCAAGTTCTTTCCAGCTGTCTCTGGTGTGTTTTCATTAACTTGTTATTTCCAATGTGCCTTTTCTTCCTTTATCTTGTACTTTATTTGCATCATTCTGTGATGGATCTTTTCTCATTACTACTCAGTTTTAAATGGGGATGGTTCTCTTCGGGTTTGCAGATTTGCGGAATGATTGGAATTGGGAGATTGGGGCCCAGTGCTGGGGCCACAGGCCGCTTGAATTTCAGTGGCTGCCTCAGAATATGTTATTCTAGCACTCCATCCTGAGGGTGTTTCTTCTCTTTAGGCCACAGGCCGCTTGAATTTCAGTGGCTGCCTCAGAATACGTTATTCTAGCACTCCATCCTGAGGGTGTTTCTTCTCTTTAGGACAACAGCAGGAATTTGACTTCTGACGAAGCCAGTCTGCCACAGGCCCTTCACACCTAGTGTTTGAATATATCTATGTTCATTTTTGTAGAGATTTGGGGGTATGATAATTCTGTTCAATCCCACGCCTACTCTGATGAAGCTGAAATGTATAGTGGTGTAATAGACTATTTTTTGTTGCTGTTTGGTATTCTGTGTTTTTCTGGATATATTAGAAACAAAGCTAAAATAAAAGGTTAACATAAATTTAAGAGTCTTTTCCCAGGATCGCAAAGTTATGTAATTTTTAATTTTTAGAATTAAATTTAAATGATTTTCCCCCTGTGTTCCATATACCCAAGTTTCCAAAGAGATATTTTCTAAAAATCTGTAATACTAATAATATAAATAAAAATCATACTGGCATAGAGATATGCTAAAACTCGCAAAGTAAAGCTTAAATTTTGAAATTGAATTACTTCACAGTTTGAAGAACCGCATACTAAGGAAAGTATTTTCCGTAGTGAATAGAAATTTAATAGATAGGAAGAGAAGCTGGCATTTATTAAGTGTCTGCTAGTAACAGCACGATGCTAATGTTTCAGAGTAAACAAGCAGAGGCCTTTGCCCTCAGGGAGCTCTTGGTTTGGTCTACAGGGGAGATAAAGCCACTAGTAGTAATAACCGGCTGCATTAAATGCCAGTATAAAAGTGGTAGCATCAAAGATTTATCAGGCTGTATCATTAGCCCTGTTTTTCAAAGATGAGAAATAGATCAGAGGAATTAAGTAATATGCCTAAACTCACATAGCTATCCCATGGCAGAACCAAGATTAGAGCCTGCTGCTGGCTAACTCACTCCAAGCCTGCAGGACTTAACATTTTAAATAAAGTATAAGTATTTTGAGTAACTTTTATCCTGAATAATCAGTTAAAATTCACTTAATGCATGAAATGATCAATGAATTATAGCAAATATTTTATTAAAGTATCTAATGAAGTATGCTGTTTGTTTCTTTGTTCTTTCTTTCTTTTTTTGGAGACACGGTCTTGCTTTGTTGCCCAGGCTGGGTATGGAATGCTGCAATCACAGCTCACTGCAACCTCAAACTCCTGGGCTCAAGTGATCCTCCCGCCTCAGCCTTCCAAGTAGCTGGGAGTAAAGGCATGTATCACCATGCCCGGCTAATTTTTCTTATTTTTTGTAGGGACAGTGTCTTGCTATGTTGCCCAGGCTGGTCTCAAACTCCTGAGCTCAAGCAGTCCTCCCGCCTTGCCCTCCCAAAGTGCTGGGATTACAAGCATGAGCCACCACATGTGGCTGAAGTACTCTGTTTGGAATACTTGTTCCTCAATGCTGCTTTGAAATTCTGTTCTTTTAAGGGCCCAGAGCAATACCACTTTCTTTATGAAATCCACACCTAAGTCCCATCAGAAAATAGGATTTCTCCTTCTTCTGCCTTCCTTTGTTTCTTTGTATATCTTGTGCTCTGACCTCAATTACAAGCTTCAAGGACAGGGACTATGTCTTATTCATCTTGGGATTGCAATCACTTCTATGCCAGTCTTTTGGATGTCTTGTTTGCCAAATGTCTAGGGTTCCAAAGACAGAATTTGGAAGCATGAAAATTGTATATGTGTTGGGTTTAACTTCTAGATTTTTACTTATGTCAGGACCCTGGCAAGGATAAATTTGTACTTGAGGCTTAGAGGTAGGGGTCAAATGTGATACGTTGGATGTCTGCTTGTGGGACTCAGCAACATTCTTCTCTCAGTTAAAAAAAATTCTAGGAGCTACACTTTGTATGGTATCTTCTATCAACAGCTGAATAGCACTTTTTGACTCTTGAAAATATTTTTTGCATGCATTGACTAAGTGCATTTTAAAATGCCTATTGGACAAGTTACTTGGACTCATTTCCTTCCTGCTTAACCTTAACTAAATGTGCATTTATGGGTGAGAATTTAGGGCATGAATTCTCTCTTTCATGAATAGTGGGCCACACACCAGGTGAATAAAAGAAAGATCTAGGAAGAATTTATGTATTCTTTTTTGCTGTGGCCTTCTTAGCTTATAAAATTGGCAGCTGGTTCTTTAATTAATCATGATGTTAAAACAGCAGACATATTGCCATGATCGGTCGGTCAGAGGATAACTAGAAGATGTCGGGCCCTTTGTTTGGTTAGGTAATTGGAAAAAAGCTTCTGTTTTTCGTGTCAGCCTTCCAAAGGAGATATATTGGTGTACTTTTTCTTGTGCTTCCAGACCAAGCTAAAAATGTTTTATCCTGTCCTTTGGAAGCAGTTGTACCTTCAGAGCAGCTATAAATAAAATATGGTGATTTGGTCATTGCTTTGGGGAGTGGACAGCCCTGAGTGTGCAGGTGCAATGCTGTATTTTCTCATGTTTTTCTCCCTCTTTTAAAAACTTGTTTTACTGAAAAAATGGGAAAAAAGTGAGCAGGAAGAATCATTTATTTAGATGCAATGTAAACTGGCATCACTGCACCTAGGACTGTCATTTTCTTCTCGGCAGCCTGTGTCACAGGGCCGTCAGCACAGGCATTCTGTTACCTAATCCTTGAATAATCGGGATTTCAAGGAGAAGGAGCACCGACAGTCATTCAAAGTAATAGGATTATACCTGAAGCTTTTATGGGTCAAGTGGCCAGGCTCCTTAACCCTGTAGTAACTAGCCTCACCTAGAACTAGTGATAGCCAGGAATTTCACATCTCATTGTTATTGAAGGAAAAGGCCAGATTCCTGCTAGGTAGCAGACGTCTTGCCTCAGTGTTCCCTCTAAAGAAACAGGCAACTTTGGGGTAAGTCTTCTCACTGTTGTTAGTTGTAACTGCTGTTGTTGATTCAGACCATCAGAAAAATGAGCTAGAGGCTAGACAATGCTTGTCGTGTCTCCTTTTTTTTGCTGTTGGATGTGAAGCTCTAACTCACCCTCCACATCACTTAAGAAAAACAGTCTGTAGATTGTGACCATTACCATTGTGTATTATATGAAGTATGACATTCTGTCTTGAGATTGCTAATGAAAGTGGCTGCCTGTGGTTGGGCGAGAATGAGGGGTGAAAGGGAAAAGAATTTGCAGGAACCCTAGAATTTTAGGGCTGGTGCAGATCGCTCAGAGGTTGAAGAAATAGTGTTGTTTTCCTTATTAGTTGGACTTGTGGTGGGTGCGGGAGAAGAGATCAGGCTTGGGAGCCATGTAAGTGAATGTGGGACATTTTGTGAGACATCGACCTGGCGGGGCACAGAGGAAGAGTCCTCCGGCATTAACGGAGTTTTCAGGATGGGTGTTCATGTCATTTAAATAATGGATACGTAGTCAATGTGATTTTTGAATATTTGACAGCTTTCAGGGCAAGGACCCTAGATTTCAGATTTTACTGAGCGTGCATTATGATCATACTTTTAAAGCTAAAAAAAAGTATGTGTTGATTTTTTTTTTCGCAGATTTGGAGCCATCTTAAATTACTCATCCCTCCTCAGCATGGGCAGATGAGTTTTCGCAGAGGCCCACGTGCAGTCTAATTAAGCACAAGGAAGCTGCTAACAGGCAGCAAGATGCCCTTTGCTCCCACATCTTTTTTATAGATGTTCTTTCTGTTTGCAGTTCTTTGGGGCTGCGGGGTGGGCAGTCTTACTGCCTCTCTTGTCCTCGTAGAACATGGAGAAGCCCCATCACCTGTAGGAAGAACGACTAATAATTCCTTACATTTGCACTGGGTGGTTTATGCAGCACTACACTACAGGGTGTCCCAAAAGTCACCATACATAGGGAAGATGGGAAATTGTAGCTAAATGTACCTTATTTACAAAATATTCATTATCAAATTTTATAAAATTTTTCCTTTGTGTGGAGACTTTTGGCACACCCTGTAGTTGTCGTCTCTCCTTCAGTCCTTGACAGCCCTGCATGATGGACAAGTGAGGTTTTTATTATGCCCCTTTTGCAGATGAGGAAATCAAGGCTCAGAGAACTAGAATCACTTGATCAAGATCACATGGCTAAGCATGGTTCGTGGACTGGGGACTTCATTTTCTGACTCTGTGTCTAGTGCTCTTCTTACTACAAAGCCAGTGTGCCATTGCAGAGGCTCGCAGAGCAGGTTCCTGTGCCTGCGGTCAGCTCCAGCACTGCCTGCCTTCTGCTCCTCTGCTACCCTCCTCCTGGCTCACCTGCAGGCGGTTCTGTAACAGTCCTTTCCTCCTCCGGTCAGTCCTCCATTCCTACGCCCTCCTTTCTCCTTCCCCAGGGTCTGATTCTCTGACCAGGGCTGTGGTTCATTGTCACTGGGGCCGTAGCAGTCTGGGATGTCACTACTCGTCTGAGCCTGGTTAGAAACCTGGTTCTTTTTCAAAGTCGTCCCTCCTCCTCACGTGTTACAGGGCTTTGAAATGATTCCACACGCTCATGTGGTTTGCTGCGTGAGTGGCCTGCCTTCGCTGTGAGAAGAGCCTGGGGTGTGCTCTCTCTCCCCTCGAGAACGTGACTCTGCACCTTATCAGACCCTTGTGGGAGTTACCTCAACTGCTGGGCTTCAAAATCGTTGTAAACTCAAGAGTTTGACACACACGTTGAGAGCCTAGGCCGTGGCAGGCCGAGCCAGCGCCCTGGCAGCCTCCTCCAGCAGCCAGGGACCTCCTGTGTCCGCAGGGATCCCCCGCGGTGTTGGATGTCACCTCTCCTGAGAAACGCTAATATAAAAAGTGCATCTCAAACTTTAATTGGACTTCACTTTCCACAAAGGCCTGTGCTTCCATCCTAACTGAGCCTCTAGACTGTAATAATTTTGGAACTCGCTGTGTGGTCAGTGGACTGCGTCTGTCAAGTGCATTCCCTGTGAGGCTGTTTCTCGTCGTTCTTCCCCTCTTTAGGCATTGTGAACCTCAGTAAAAAAAAATTTTTTCCCTTTGTATGGCAATAAACTGTATGATTGATGAAATCATACTTTGATCATCTCCTTATTGTACGCATACAAAACAGCACAAAACTGTAAGTAAATATGCTCTCCCTCCTGACTTCCGTGGACCTGATTTGAAACTTCCATCCACTCATTCTCTTAGGGCATCTGTCCCCTCCTGGCTTTCCCCCTTTCCCAACTTTGATCCTAGAGTTCTCCCTTCCTCAGTAAATGTTTATTGATCACCTACCCGTGCCAAGCATTGTGTTAGGTGCTGGGAAGACAATGATAAGGAAAAGCTAGGAGGTTGAGGACGTGAGTGGGAGGGAGATGGCCATTAATCAGAGGGGTGCACAAACGTGAAATGACAACTGCCTGAGTCCTCTGCAGAGAGGTTCCTGGGGCGTGACGGAACAGCACTAAAAATCTACCCTCTCCAGCGGGAACAGACACATGCACTGTGGACATCCTGCTCTGCTCCTCCAGGAAACACTGTGTCTTGTTTGGGACCCCTTGGCCACCACACTCCCCTGCTGTGTGGGGGAAACAGGGAATCCTGGGTTGTACATTTCTGAAGTATTGGTAGTTTATCAATTTTGAGTTCTATTCTAGCTACTGAGCATCTGTTGTTTAAGAAAACAGGCTGAAAAGGGGGTGGGGGCTCATTGGCCTCTTCCAAGTAAAGGAGGACGGGAATTGTTTAAATGTAAATAACCTGGCTCTGCCATCCCAGTGGGAAGGAAGTTGAGCTGTTTGTTGGGCTGGCTCACATCGCCCCCTAGTCCTGCCCAGGAGTAACTGGTGCGCTGGGATCTGCTGAGCTCTGGAAGGCACGCTGCTGAATTCAGTTCACAATCTCCGGTGTAGCAGGCCTGACCCCTGAGGGGAGGGGCATTTGTGAAAATTAGGTGGGGAGCTATTTTCAAACTATGCTGCTGAATGTAGTTATTTCTGGTGTAAGTTAAAAATTTGTTTTACTGGGACCCACTATAGATTTATTTACTAAACCATCCTCCTGGATGTCTATGGCTTCCAAAACCTCCTGGGTGATTCTGTTGCCTGGCTAGGGTTCAAAACTGCCCTTCTAGTAGGCGGATTTCTGGTGGCGCCACTACTGTTAATGTCCTCACAAATAGAAGCATCAATAAAAGCATCTATAGAGTGATTGATAAGGTGATGTTGGCAAATCCACGGTTAGAAAAATTGAATTGTTTGCACTGTAAAAATAATTTTATGGTATTGGCCATTATTTGGTTTCATTGACTATTTTCAACACAAACATTTAATTATTTTATGTTACTAAATACAGTTGACTTGGTGATACAAATCTGAACCACCTGCCTGTTTTATGAAGACTCTGTCTTCCCTCACTGGAGTTTCAGGTCAGTAGTTAATTCAGGACATGTTAAATGCTTACTCCTATAGGAACTGGGGCATACATTATACAAAGAAAAATATGGCATGGGTTTAACTTCAAAGAGCTCACAGTATGATGAAGAAGATGGATTTGTTTAAAATTTTTAAGATACAGTTCTTACAGGGGTGTGTTAATCTGAACATTGCAAATAATTGTTTCCACCTAGTTTTATTTGGCTACCTTTTGCAAAGCTAGTAAGGCAAAATTCACTCCTTGCAAATTAACAGTCATGTAGACTCTAAAAACTCCTTTTGTTTTTAGTTAAAAGCAAGACCACTGGTATAGTGGAAAATCACAGCTTCTAGTCCCAGCTCTACTGCTCAGTGTGTGAATTTGGACAAGCAGCTGAACCTATCTGATATCTGTTTCCTCATCTGCAAAAATGGGGATGATACTCATTGCATTGTTGTAAGCACTAAAAAAGAAATAAGATCTGTGATGCCATGCACCATGCCCAACACTTAGTAAAGTGTCCTTTGTCTTTCTATCCTTTCAACTTCAGGGAAAATAACATTTAAGACCATAGGACATTGACCTCTTGAGCTGTATCAGACAATAATTATTTGGCAAAGGGGAAAAATTACAAGAACAATTTGCTTACATCAGGGTTTCCCGACAGTGGCATTATTGCCATTTTAGTCCAGATAATTCTTTGTAACGGGGGCTGTCCTGGGAGTTGTGTGGCAGCATCCCTGACCTCTATCCACCACATGCTAATAGCACCCCCAATTTGAAACAACCAGATATTGCTAAATGTCCCCTGGTGCACAGAATCTTCCTGGTTGAGAGCCACTGGCTGATACATTTCCCCCTCTGTTCTGTATGGTGAATCCCATCCCTTAGCCTGTTTGTTACAAACATTGAAAATTTTTATTATTGGTCAGAGAAATGCAAAGTAAAACCATAGTGTAACTGCTCCATACCTACCAGAATAGCAGGAATGAAAAAGTTCGAAAAGTGTTGGTGAGGATGTGGGGCAACTTGAAATCCCATACTCTGCTGTTTGGCGTATACATCATATAACCACTTCAGAAGACTAGCTGAATATACTCTATGTCCAAACGTTTCAACTGCTAAGTATGCATGCAACAGAAATGCATTCATAGGCTCACAAGAGACATATACTAGAATATTCATAGTAGAACTATTTATAATAGTTCCCAAAGAGAAACTACCTAAATCCTCATCAGCAGTAGAGTGAAGGAAGTGTGATATATTGGAGCAGTGGAGTATTATATAGCAATGAAAATGAATGATAGGCAACTATGTATAAAAATAACAGTAACATTCATGAACATAATATAGAGTGAAAGAATCCAGTCACAAGAGTACCTACTATCTGATTCCGTTATATAAAGTGGCCAAACTAATCTATGTTCTTAGAGGTTAGGACAGCTAGTTACTTTATGGGGTAGTTACTGGAAGGTAGTCCAGTGGTGGGGGCAGCAGTACCAGGGTGGGCATTAAAATTCTCTCTGTTAAAATAACACGTATGGTTCTCTGTTCTAGACTGGACCCTCACTAGTTGGAAGGATGACTCTGGAGGCAGAAAAGTGCTGCACAATGAATGAAGTACTACTGTTTGTTAAGTGAAGTTGGGTCACACACTGGGACTAGCAGTGATCTTAGCCCTGAAAATGTTAAATATTTGGGACATTTCCTCTAGTGGATTTCTTCCCCTACCTTCCCCATGGAAGTCAGTTCTAGTCAATCTTACAGGAATATATCTGTGGGTAATAATAGTTTGCTAGAGTGTGATTATCAGAATAATATTTTACTAGTGAATGTTCTTTGAGTGAGATTTACCAAACATAAATTTGTGGTAATGAAAATCACTGCATTGACCCTTTTTGTTTGCAAGAAAACATTTGTATTATCAAACGTATAAAGCAGTAGTTGTAAAACTACACTATACTACTGTATATAGTGTTTTGCAAGAGATTTTTCTAGGGAATGCTAATCTGATTAAATTCCCTTTCCTGACACCGATTTATTATGATTTATTTAAAACATAATTCCTAGTCTGTACTTTTTAGTATCACTTATATCTTAAATTCACGTTAAAGCACATTTCCTATTCAATCATTTGATATTAATTGAATTAGTTTTGTTAGTATTTTGTTTTAACTCTTGAAAAGTTTAATAAGGATTAAACTTATTAGAGTTAATCTTGTTAGAGGATATTTTCGATGACTTTTTAAATTAAATAAGATTTTTTTTTTGTATTTGAAATAGAATGCACATCAGGCAAGAAAGGCCCAAATTCTGCAGTTAGCTTTATCAAAGTTGTCTTTGCAATTTAAAATTAGCCCCTAGAGGGTGCTGTTGCATTGAAAGTTTAAATCATTGAGTTGAACCATTTTAAGTTTTTAAAAAGTATACAAATTTGTGTTAAAATCCCATTATATTATAGTAAATGACCTAGTTGCTACTTAATAGAAGTTGAGTTAATTGACAAATGGTACCATTCTGTAAATAGTATAATCAAAAACATAGCTTACAAGGGCAACATATGTAACCTAAACATTTGTACCCCCATAATATGCTGAAATAAAAAAAAAAAAAAAACCCATAAACACAGCTTAATAATATTTGCTTTTGTGAAAAGTTTGACAAAGTACCATATATTTTTCATCATCTTTTAGTTTGAGCAACTGCAAGTTGGAGAAAGAATCAATATTTTATGATATATTTAGGAATTCTTTCCTTGAAAGAAAATAATAACAAAGGGAACTTAATAGATGTTCAGATTTACATCACTGATACTTCAGGCATTTGAAATTTGTTTGGTTTTGGTTTCTTCCTTAGTTTAGCAGCTAAGTTGTTGGAGACCTCCTGTGTGCAAAGTACACTTTATAATCTGGTAGGGGAGAGACAGATAAATTATCTCATAGTCTGCCTTGTTTTAGAATTAAGTACAGAATAAACCTAAAGTATTGTGGAATAAAGAGATTAATCCTACCTAATGTTTCTTAGAGAAGGAGGATTTCAACTAGGCCTTTAAGGAATTTGCATTCTAAATGATATTTAAAAGAAAACAAAAGTTTGATTTCTTAAGTTGTCTTTCCTTATCATTCAATGCTAGGTTTTAATTTAAACCTTTTTCTATGTTTTTCTCCTCACAACCTTATCTTCGTAATTAAGGTAAGTAGATTAAAAAGTAAAAGTGCCTTGACCTTTGAAGTGCTTTACAAACACCATCATCATCATCATTATTGTTACTGTTCATATATCCTGAGGAATGTGCCGGTAAATCGTGGGGGATTCCAGAGATGCTCTTCAGCATGACATTTTTGCACCACCAACTTCTTGTTTCTCTGATACTTAGATCAAGGAATAGTCAAACTTATTTTCTTCCTTTGGGTGAGGTCTGTTTTGATTATTATTAGCATATCAGGTTGAAGTGATTTTTTTTCTTATGTATATTAAGAAGAGGGAAAAAACACCTTTAAAATGAAAGCATTAGCTAAATATGTAGGTTACTTAAAATCCTGGGAAGAAGAAAGCAGTTGAATCCAATGGGGAACCAAATAGCCCAGTAGGGTTATTCATACTTCCCAGCATCTTTGGAGGATTATTTTTAGATGTAACATTAAAACTTTCATGTCTCTGCAAGTGCTCAAATGAAAGCATTTTATTTTAAATAAATGGCTGGCGAGTGATTTTTGATCATTTGGCTTTTATTAAGTAGTCATAATTTTGGCGATCAATTCTAAACTGGTAGTCAACCTTCTAGCAAATTAAATAACTCAACCTAGTAATTATCTGGGCCTTTTTTCTATTGTCATTTTGCCATCATTATTCCACAGAGATGCTGCCATGCTGCCAAAATTCACATTTGTAGAGCACTTACTCTGTGCTGTCAGGGAGCTTTACACTAAGAACTGAGGCTTAATTTTCCTTCCCTCTAGAAGGTGGGGGTCTAGTTTGGGGAATCGATACTGATATATACTAATATATGACATAATTAATAGACAGTAGAAGACAAAAAGCATATGCACACGTGTCTACAAGCTCTGAAAGTAGAGTGATTTCTCCCTGTCGACTTTGCTGTTGAGGACAGATACCTCATCTTAAACATCTTGGAACCTTCCAGAGGTCTAAATACATTTTAGATTTCTATTATCATTAGTTGCTAAACTCAAATCAAAAGGAGATATCATGGTATTTTACATAAGATAGATATGACCTATTGCTTATGTCTCAGCAGGGAATGTTTTCTCATTATGCTTCTGCTTTTTAAAAAATAGGAAGCTTTCCTTCGCCCAACCTCATTATGTGTGGAATAAATTCTTTTAGGTAAATTAGAAATACAAAAAATATAAAAATGTCCACTATTCAAAGATGGGCACTGTTCACATTCTGGTATACTTTCTAGGCTTTTTAATGCACACATACACTCTTCTTGTACATGTGTGTATATACTCATAAATATATAAGCTAAATTGGTGTATAGTGCATGTATTAGTTTTATATCTCATTTACTTGTTTTCAGTTAATAAATGTATTATTATATAGTACATAATACAGCATTTTAAGTCACTGTATATTTTATTTTATTTTATTTTTTTTGAGACAGAGTCTCGCTCTCTTGCCTGGGCTAGAGTGAGTGCCGTGGCATCAGCCTAGCTCACAGCAACCTCAAACTCCTGGGCTCAAGCATTCCTCCTGCCTTAGCCTCCCAAGTAGCTGGGACTACAGGCATGCACCACCATGCCCAGCTAATTTTTTTTAATATATATTTTTAGTTGGCCAATTAATTTCTGTCCATTTTTAGTAGAGACGGGGATCTCGCTCTTGCTCAGGCTGGTTTCGAACTCCTAACCTTGAGTGATCCGCCTGCCTCGGCCTCCCAGATTGCTAGGATTACAGGCATGAGCCAGCGCACCCAGCCTTGTCACTGTATGTTTTAAAAGGTGTTATAAGGGCTGCATAATATTCTGTCACTGATGAAGCACAAATTTCAATGCATTCTTTTATTTTTGGACTTTAGGTTTTTCAAGTTTTCATTATATATAAATATATATTATAAATATGAGGGTCTATATGTAATTCTGAGCAAATCTTACTATTTTCTTAAGACAGAGTTCTGGAAGTAGAGTCCAATGTAAGGTCAAGGGCATGAACATTTTTCACACTACAAATATTAATAGTTTAATGTGTATGCCAGACTGCTTTGTAGAAAGGCATTGTTTGTTTACACTCCACTAGCAATGAACAAATTCCAATGGCATCTTGCCTCACCAGCAATAAATAAGATGGAAAGTCTTCTGTTAATTTGGCAGATGGAAAATCACTTAATTTCTTAAAATTTGTATTTCTTTGATTATTAATGAGATTGAATAGTTTTTCAGAAGTGTATTGGCCTTTTGTTTCTTTCTCATGTTCTTTGCTCATTTAAAAAATATTTAGATCAAGTGGTTTTTCTATTTTTTCTTTGTCCTTTATATTTTTAAATATTTTTTATATACCAAGAACATTTATCCTTCATCCACCATAATATATGTTACAGATATATTCTTTTGTGTTTTTCCTCTACTTGGTTTTGATGTTTTTAGATGTGCAAAACCATAAAATCTGTATATTCATTCAAATTCTTCTATATTTTCCTTGTTGACTTCTGTCTTTGATTAAAAATTTTATTTCTGGCTTAGAAAATATTTTCCTATTCCAATCTGATAGTCTGAACATGTCCTTATAGTTTTGTAAGTTTTTACAGTAAAAACCTTACTTTAAAGCATTTGGAATTTATTTTGGTGTAAGTTTAAAGTAAGGCGCCACTTGGATTCTTTTCCACATCGCCTCTTTTCCCGGTAACCTTTGTTCTGTAATCCACTTCTTCCCCATTGGTCTGGATTTCTGATTCCTATATACAATGGCTGTTTAGTCCTACCTGTTTTGTACCCAGTACCACCCCCAAAAATGTTCTTTGATTTACATTTAAATATCTGATGGATCAAATTTCTTCATTCTTAAAAAAAAGAACTAGCTCTTACTACCTGAATCTATTTTTTTTTGTGAATAACTTTTAGAACTGTCTTACTAATTTCCCTTAAAAACTATCCTATTGGAACTTTAATACAAATGTTAATATATTAGCCTATGAATGAATTGAGAAGAATTTGTATTTTCCAGTATTGGGGTTTTTTTAATAGATGAGTCGATTGTACCCTGAAATACAGTCAGAATTTAGATGGTGTTTCTCAAAGGTGAGGACCTGTGGTCCCCAAGAGTTGTTGACAGGCATTTAATAAATTAGATAATCCCGTGTGTGCTGGAAGTAGGCACGAAGGAAATGAAGAAACTGCCTTTAGATTTTTTTTTTTCCTAAACCAAACTGCATTGACTTAACCTTTTAGATGTTTTAATTTCACTGATTTTATTCAACAAGTATTTATGGATGGCCTATCATGTACCAGGCTTTTGCCACATTGGCCTTGAAAAGGTGAAGAAAGCATAGCCCTTGCTCTGAAAGCCTGAACTTGGTCAGGAATGAAGAATGTACGTGGAACATGCTGAGTATCCATAATCCAAAATCTGAAACTTTCTGAACACTGACATGCCACTCAATGGCAATGTTCATTTTGGAGCATTTTGGATTTTCAGGTTAGGGATGCTGAATTGGTAAGTATAATGCAAATATCCCAGAGTCCAGAAAAGTCTGAAATCTGAAACACTTCTGGTTCCACACATTTTGGATAAGGGATACTCAAATTGTACAAGGATAGCTCAGGGTAGGGAGTAAGGAGATGGGAGCATAGTGTTTCAGGGAAGTGTCACAGGACAAGACAGGCTTGTGCCAAGTCTTGAGGAAGAATGGATGTTTGCTGAGGCTACAGGCTGGAAAAATTTTTCATGAAGAGAGGATGTGTACACTGAGAAATGAAATAATGTGATTTGTAGAGTAACTTCAGGCAATTCAATGTACTTGAAAGGTAAGATGAAAATTTGGAGGAGCTGGGATGGAAAAGGCCTTAGAGCAGGTCCCCCCAGGGCAGAGTCGGCTGTGGCAGCTAGCCATCCTTGAGCATAGGGCTGCTCTATGGAAGCCAGGTTTTTGTTTCTTTTTTTTTTTTCCAGACTTTGTTGCAGATTGATATTTTGTAAAATGCAGTGCAACTCAATAACTAGAAATATGAAAAAAATGCAACTCTCAAAATTTTTCTATTATTAAGACTTAACCATAAAATTAGTTTGTCAAATGGCTATAAAAGTTTTTCAATATTCATTCTCAGTTTATCTGTCTCTTGGGGACTACTAACGGCCAGTTCTTGAACCTTTCTGTGCACCACGCTTGAGTAGCACTGTGCTAGCCTCCCAGGTCATTGGGAAAGATCTGGCTAGGGGCTGGGAATTTCACAACAGATCATTTTAAACACAAATCAAGCTGTGCCTGTGGGACAGTGTTCACGCAAATAGTTGGCGCTCAGAGACTAAGAACTGCTATTGTAAGTGATGCTGAGTTATTAAAGGGAAGTTACTAAATATTTTACTTATATCCTTACAATTGTTTGAATCATGTGCTTAAATCACTATTTAAAAAAAAAAACTCAAAATAAGTGTATAAAATGAAGTATCTTAAGGCAGTTTTTTTTTCCTTCCCAGCTGAAAGCAGTGGTTTTCAACCTTGGCTACATATTAGAATCAAGCAAGACTCTTTAGAAGCTACCCATGCTGGGTCTGACCCACTCAGATTAGTTTGAGATGCAACCCCAGCATCAGGATTTTTCAAAGCTCCTTGATGATTCTAACACATAGCCAACTTTTTCCTATGTGGGATATGCTAAAGATGCATAAAGCTTTCTGGTTGAGAATTTGTGTAAAAGAATATAGTGCAGTAATCGGACTCCAAAACTGTAAGTTGAATTTAAATCTGATAGCAAAAGATACTAAGTTTTTTTTCAGGCCTGGTGTGGTGGCTCATGCCTGTAATCCCAGCATTTCAGGAGGCCGAGGCTACTTGAGACCCAATTTTTAAAAACAGAATAAGAAATAAAAATAAAAAAGTTTTTTTGAAGTGCAATAATTTTTTGTATGCTAAATGCTGTAAGAGTTTTCTTCTAACCCTCCCCACCAAATAACATTAAGTATTTTAATTATAATTAATGGTATTTATATCTTTCAATATATCTTGTTTAATATCTAGAATATGTAATGTAGCTTCAATCAATATCCTTATAAATGAAAGCTCATGAAGTCTTGATTCTTCTATTGCTTACTTCACCTGGTGTTACATCAGTGATGGCAACAGTATTTGGGTGTTATATGAATCTCCAAATAAGATTTGATTAGAACAGCTTGCCATGAATGTGCCTATTATTCCAAAGGCAACTATTACTGGATTTTTAACATCTAATCTCTTGAAATTATTTATTCAAATATTATTTTAGAATATTTTCTAGAATATATATTTTTAGAACATTTCTTCAAATTATTTTAGATTTTTTCCCCTATTTTGCTAATGTGCTCTTCGTGTGCTGAAAAGCGACATTCAGTAATTCACCCATTCAGTAAAGAGCTTTTGGGCAGCAATTTACCTGTGCTCCGCTTGGAAGCCCCAAGTCCTTCCAGTAAGGACTAACACAGCAGCATGCCACTAGCTTCTGATACACACAGGTGGGATGGCTGTCACATGTGCAAAATGGAAATGATTTTGTCTCCTCCCCCTACAATTTCAAGTAGGCTTTCAATTTTGGATATGCCTTTCTTAATTGTTTAAACATCTCTCTCCCTTCACTTCCTTCCCTGTTTTTTTTTTTTTTAATAAAGTTAAAATATCAGGGTGGAAAAAAACTCTCTAAAAGTAGTTTTACTATTTTGGGGCCATGCGCCAGACTTTTAATCCATCTGAGCCTCAATTTCCTCTGCTGTAGAAAGGTGGTACCATCCTTGCCTTCCATCTGAGTTTTTGCAGCGATTACGAAGGAGGTTACATGTAACATTAACATCCAAAATTTAAATACACAGCTGAAGGGTAAATGGGCATTATAAAACAATCTTTAAAAGACACAAATCTTGTGCGCGTGTGTGACCTCCCCCCCCAGCAAAACACATGGAGGTTCTGAAACCCCAAAGTGAAGTCACACAAAAGTTAAATTCCACGGACGTTTGCTTCCAAGATGGATTTTTCCCTTTGTACTCGGCTCCTGAAAAAGAAACTTCCTGGCTTTTCCTTTTCCTCCTAGGGTTCCGCAGCGGCGGGCCGCTTCCTGCCGGGAGCCACTGCGCGCGGCCCCGCGGACCCCCCTCCGCGCGCGGCCGCGGCGAGCGTGCTCGCGCCCCTGCGGGGGGCGCCGGCGAGCGCGCGGGCGCGGGGCGCGCGGGCCGCATGTCCGCGGGCGACTCGCAGCGGGCTGTGAGGGACGCCGGCGAGCGCTGCTTTGTCCCGGGAGATGCGCTGCGTGTTTTCGCTCCTGACGCCTTTTTCGTTTCAGAGAAAGGCTTGTAAGGACTTCTGAGACGATTTCCAGTGCCCGGCCGAGGATCCGGTACCCGTTCCGCCTCGCGGTGACCGCGCGGCTGGAGGGAGCCCCGTCTGTGCGCGCGTCCCGCTCGCTTTGCACACTTTGTTTCGACCGTCGGAGGCCGGGCCTCCGCCTCGGTGCCGGGCGGTCGGGGAGGGCAGCCCGGCGCTACTCGGCAGCAGTTGGGCTTTAAATTTCCTGTTTGGGGCGAAAGCGAAGAGCTGGTTTTCTTTGCCAGCCCAATAAATGCTCTTTACGAAGATGGACCTGTTGAACTACCAGTACCTGGACAAGATGAGCGGCAACCTGGGCCTGCTGCGCTACGAAGGTACGGCCGGCGCCCCGCCTCGCCGGCGGGCGCCCCCCTCGGCCCGCTCTGCCGCCTGGGCGTCCGTTCCCTTTCCTCGGGCCTGCAGGGGGCTTCGCGAGGGGCGCTTACCGCGCGCTGCTCAGCGCCAAGTTTGTTTGGATCTTAGGCTGCGGGGTTGCAGTGGAGAGGGCTGGACCGGGAGCCCCTGAAGTAAAAACTTTATGCTTGCAGCATACTAACTCCTTCCATTTTTAACTCTTTAAAATGTATGTCCTTTTCTTGCTGTGCATAATTTCCAGGAAAGGGGAAAGAAAGAAAACGTATGTCTTTTTAAGCTTCCGTTTGTGTTTTCTTTAGGGGCAGAACTTCTGGGACCCAAGTACAAGTCAAACATGTCCGAGTGGTTGGGGGTGGGGAGGGGCTTTGCTGTTTCCTTTAAAGATCCCACCGTCTGCAGCAGTCCTGTTGTGGTCCATCAGCCCTTGGGGTTCTCATGTAAAGGGGAGCAAAAAGTGACAGTGAGTTTTTGTTTTCGGGAGTGATTGTCCCGAACAATGAAGAATTTCTGTGTGGAGTTGGGGGAACTGGAGGGCACTCATGTCACAGAACACAGACCGGCCCTTTGTCTGACTTCCCGTTTCCTGTGCAGCTCTGAGAGCTCTGACATTGAGGGATGTTCCCCCCGCGGTCTGGTCCCTTGTGGAAGTGATTACACAACGCAACCACCAGAACGCTAAATTAGAAAGAAAGAAAGAAAGAAACAGACTTGCTCTGCATTCTTGCTGCTTACTACTTTCCCCTAACCGTGAGGTATTTCCTTACTGTCTTGTAGTGTTTCAGGCTATCTCTGGTGGATAGTAAGAGAAAAAGTTATTTCTTAATCTGTTGGAACGTTATCTACGTGCGATTTCAAAACGTGGTAATGGCCTGGGTTTGGGTGTCTGAGAGGCATCTCTGGGGAAATTCAGAGTGGCAGGAAGAGTAGTTTTTGTTGTAACCACACAAATCAAGGAGACATCTCCTTGAGCCGTTTCTGTTTTTTCTCCTATAGTGAACTGAACATTGCTCTTGAAAAAGAAAACAGTAACAAAACTTGGGAGGGTGGGCTAATTCACTTGTGTTTTTCATGTAAAAATTTCAGACCCGTTTCTTAATCCGTTGAAAATTTACCCTTTGCCCTTCAAGGAAAACAGTATCATTCATTTTGTTTTTTATTTAACTCTATGGATAAGGATCTTGTACTTAAAATTTTCTTGTAAAAAGAGTATTTTTTTTTAACTCCTACTAGTTCCAGTTATGACAGTTTTGGTAAATTGCTTTCTTTGAAACACCTCTGTTAAGTATCATTTTGCTTCCAAACTGAGTCATTTAAAAGGCAGACTTCTTTTGAAAGGTATTTGTGCAAGTGACTGGGCTTATTTCCTGTAAAATTAACATGCTGCAGTTTTTTAAACTTTTTTTGTGGGAAGAAGAAATAAAAACTTTCAAGGTAATTTCTGTTGTATTGTCTCTGCCAACAAGTAATACGATATTTTGAAAAACAAAGCACAATATCAACCTAAGAGAGGAATATAAGGATTGTTAGGAAATTGATACCAGATTAATTTTTCATGTCTCCAATTGGTGGTGGTGAGGAATAGCTTATGGAAGGCTTGTGCAGGTCAGTTTCTTGTTGTGTGGTATGTAATGTACATCTAGTTTTCTTCCCTTCTCCCTCCTTATTTGGGAAGAAGTAACTTTGATTTTGAAAGTTGAGTAAGGTATATGGGATAATAAGCTAAAATCTGTTTGGTTTAAACATCTGCTCCTACTTTCCTTATTATGAAAGTTAACATTATTTTAACACCAAAATAAATACACAGGAAATGAAGAAAAGCACAGCAAAATATGAGTGGTGTTTATAGTGAGTTGTTTATGTCCTAGTGGTTTTCTCAGTGTAAACACTGCACACATCTGGTCTGAACTCCAAAGGGTGTTTTGAAGATGGGCATAAATCATACATGGGATTTTTTTTTTTTTTTGGTAAGAAAAGTTGAAACAGTTATAACAGTCTTTTAAATTCAACATTTTGAGAATATGCATTTTAAACATATCAGCTCCCCAGCATTCCAGCGAAGTTATTTGGAAAATGGAATGTACCTTTGGTAGGCAACATTTGATTTCATTTAGGGCACAGGCAAGTTCCATACCTCTTAAAAATAAGGGACAGATTAATTTTCTGACTTTTTGGTTTTGAAAATTAAGATGTGGATGGTTAGTTAATCTTATCATCTAGGTTAGTTATACCATATTCCTTAATGGTATTAGACACAGAACCGTGTGTCTGCATCATCTTTCTTCAGCTTCTAGCCACTTACACACAAATAGATCTTTTTAGCTAGTTATTTTGTTGCAGATAAGGTCTTCCTGAAATCTCACTTTAAAACTGACCATAAATTGTGTAGATGTGGACTGCTGCTGTGTAACTGCTTCTTGGCACCTGCCTTTCCCTTAGTTGTCTGCAGGCATAATTGAAAAGAGAATCAAGGAAAAAAGTTAACCACACAAATAGCAGGTTTGGGTGGGGGCCATGGGGCCTTTTAGAGCAGGAGAAGGAGAAGACAGGCAAAGGGCCGGAAGAATCTGAGTCTGGCTAACTTCTGGAAACTACCTAATTACCTTCACTGCTGATGAGCAGATTAGCAGAATGGTGCTTGTGTTAATGTAGCTGTTCACACCCTTGTGGTTCATTGCTACCGTGCTCAGCAGTTACCATGTCATCGTCCAGTTGTACCCACTTGAAGCCCAGTTTTGCCTCTGTTTCTATGAAGGGGTCATAGGCCAACCCCAGCCCTCATTTTTTTCCCTCTGAATTCCTGGGAATGCCCCACTAGAAGGATGAAAGCCTTATAAAGGCAGGGCATTCTGTCTTGGTGACCGCAGCATCCCTTAGTCCTTCCATAGCACCTGACAGGGCTTTCAGGAATGATTTAGAATGGAAGCTGACTCAAGAAAAACAAAAAACCAGTGACTGCAATCTCTCCAATGGCAGTTGTAGTTGCTCCTGTATAATTTAGCACTTAATTATACACTGCCTTGTGTTCTCTAATTATCTAATTATTGCAGAGCTATATAGGGCCTTAAACACTATCTAATACCTTTGCTTTGTTTTTGCCAAGGAAACTGAGGCCCAGAGAGGTAAATTGTATGTTATTCGGTAAGTTTATTCAGTTTACTTAGAAAGTTTGTATCAGAATTGAATTGAGATTAGAACTCAGTAGTTTTGACTGTTCTATGATTCTTATACCATACTGCCTCTCCAAAATTATTTTATCGTCTTACCTCCTCATCAGCTCCTTCATGTTAGGGATCTAGCTCTCCCCTGGGTACAAAGCCTCCAGAACAGGGATAACATCCTAGCTTACAGCGCGGTCAAGCCTGCCTTCCATTTATTGTCCAAAAGTCAGTTGTGATCCAAGTTCCCAGGCTGCTGTGATGTTCAGGAAAGAGTAGGTAAGATAACTCTAGGGGACCAAACTCGTTGGAATGTGCTCTCCCTGCTGTTCTGGCACTTAACCGTGCTTTCCTTTTTTCTGATTGTGCAGAAGAGGCCCTTGTATAGATACCAGTTCACACGGAGTGAGTCCCCGAGGGAGCAGGGGGCAGGTTAGACCACTGAGGGGTCTCAAGATGTCTCAAGATGGCTGACATTTCTATTTACATAATTACTTGGTGCTGACAACTTAGGTCCTAATAAATGTGCTCATGGTTGGCTGTGGCTTTAAGCTGCTGTTAGTGATACTTTAATTATAGGTTAAGAGCCATTAGTGTATAATTTGGTAGAAGAATTCTCTCCTCTTATTTAATAGTGTGATTTACATTGGGAGAAAGTAAGAAAAATTGCATATCGTGTTCCCCTCAAAGCTTAAGAGTATTGTGACTTCTCCAAGTTTTAGAACTGTTCATTGTTTTAGAACATAGTTATCACTTGTTTCGTCATGGGCTACATTTAAATTAATTGTCTGGAATTGAAAAAAAATGTACAGGAGAGTTGATGAGTTGAGTGAGACCCTGTGATCTTTTGTTTTCTGCCAGTCTCACCACCAGCAGCTTAACTGAGTCCTGCTTTCATTGTTCTTTGTCTAATGAGCTCAAAGGCATTAGGAAACTTGTAGTGTTGGGTCCTATTAAGGTGAAAAGGCCACAGAGCAGACCTGTTTTGTACCAGGCTCTGGTCCCCAACCTTGCATATCAAGTGACAAGCTCTCGATCCGGGATGTATTATGAGGTAGAACATCTGTAACTATTTTGCTGTGGATATACATTTTACTTTAGCTTTTCACTTGTAGGAAAGAGTGTCCAGTGAGGAAAGCAGAGGGGAGAAAATGGGAGGAGGGAGCTTGTCCACAAAACATGCCCAGGTGAGCCCAAGAGCTCTTCTGTGAGAGACCCAGCCAGGTTGTATTTCCTCTAATTACAGTTTGCAGAGGGAAGGTGTGATTATACCCTCCTTCCTTCCAGCTCCCCACCCTTGTTTCTCAGCCCCCTTCTGAAAGAATGATTTTACTCGGCTGTTTATCTTTTGAAGCCTGCACTTGGCTCGTGTTGGGAGGCAGATTTGTCTTCCTTCCTTCCTCCTTCTCTCCCTATTGTCTGTGACGCCTTGTATTCCTCGGGTGCTGGGGTTTGTTGCTGTGAGGAAGATTAAAACATGCCATAAAGATACAAAGAAATCCTCCTTGGCGCAGGAGGAAATTCCAGACCTCTCAATAGAGTTTAGTTCTGCTTGACTGTGAGGATGTTGCAGAAAACTGGATTTTGTCGTGAAGAAAATTAGATCCAGATTTAGCACTTCTGCATGTACACAAATGTATAAAAACAGTCTTACCAGGGAATGTTTCTGGCAATCTCTGTGTCATCTCTAAGTACCTAACATTTATTCAGTGACGATTTATATTTAGTGATATTTATGTATTGCATACTTAGTTCATGGCAACCATTTTTTTAGCCTTACTCAGCAACATAAGTTTGTAGCTCTTTTATTTTTTAATGAACCCATGTTTCAGTCCTCCCCGCCAAAAAAAACCTAACTGTGGCTCTTATTTTTAAAAGCAGGGCCTGAAAATGATTTTATTTAATACTTCATTTGTTCTCTCTCTTTTCTGTCTTTTTTTTTTGACTTTCCTGAATGTTAGTGTTCTGCTAAGTTCTAAGGAATTATTTGTCAGTTTGCTTTGCTATGTTGCCTTCTTTATTGCATTTTTTTCCTTTCTGTTTTTTTTTTTTTTAGAATTCTGTAGATTGTTTTAATCTCAGGTTATTGTATATAGGATATGTTTTAATCCTATCAATGTGAGTCATGACTAGTTGAAAGAATGTTTATTTACTCTAAATAAAATAGAAAATCTATTCTTAAAGCCCTCTTTAATTCGGTGCTATTTATAGGATCTTTCCAGACTCTTTTAACATTTCACCCTTTGTTTGCAAAGAAGTCTGCAAATGTAACAAACTGAAATATATTTAGTAAGTGATCAGAGAAAACTTAGTACTGTCCTTTTGTTTCCCAGTCAGTATCCATTCTCTTCAACGTTTATGGAATGCTTGCCTTCTGCTAAGGAATGTATTAGGGGTGTCTCTCCTCTCTCTCAACACTTTTTGTTATGAAATATATCATACATTCAAAAAAGTACATAAAACATGTAGTCTGTAGTTATAAAAGTGAGCAACCTTGTAAATATGGCCAGGTTGTAAACAGTAACTCACCTCTTCCACGTTTTCTCTCTTAATCAAATAAATCCCTCATGACCCAGAGAGGTCATCACAATTGTAATTTGCTTGTCTTTATACCTTTACTACCTACATGTGTAATTCTAAAAAATTGGCTTCATTTTGTTGGTTTTTTTTAAAAAGCCCTATATAATTGGAATTATCCCATATGTCTTCTTTTGTGTCTTTTTTTAGGACACAAGAGTAGTGAAAATGTCCTATGAGGTTGCCTTTTCCACATGGAGCTAGAGTGTGGAGACTGTTGCCTGTGGAATACATACTCCCGGCCCCAGCCTCTCTTCTCATCCACCTATGGCTCCACTGTTTACTAAACAGAGTTAATGACACTTAGGGCTCAACTTTTTTTCAGTTAGTATTTTGTTCACATTCTTCACCACGTGTTGAAGCCCTCTCATCCTTCATACTATGATGGAAAATTTTGAGTTAGGAAAATTCTGCACTATTTATTTTGTAGAGTGGAAAGTGGGGGGCAGTTCTGCAGATACATAGCTTAATTAGGGTCTGAACAGCGACTTTAGTTCTGCATTAATAAGCAATTTGCTTAAAGGCTAATACTTGCTACAAGTCAACTTTGTTGCAGTGCCAGGTTTCTTTGGATCTTAATCCAGGGACTTTTGGATACACAGAAAAAGCTTAAATTGCTCCAGTATTCAAACAATACTTTGCATTGTGTAGAGATGGCTGTTAGGGAGCAACAATAGCAACAATAGTTTGCATTATGTACCATCTAAAATTATGAATGAAAAAGAATCATCCATATGCATTGCCCTTGATTTTTGTTTTATATCTGTTTTACTTGAAAATAGTTGCCTGTTAATTCTTCTTAGATGATTCGATTTTAATAGAGTGAATTCCAGAATTTAATGGTTTGATGCAGTCTAGCGAAGTTGTTTACACTGCCCGTAGTCCAGCTGGACAGTCTATACTTCTTCCTTGATAATGGTTAAGGAAGCGATGAGTGCACATTTCTGGATGTTTTCCCCCCTTTGAAAATAAACACATCTTCCATTATGTGGCAGCACTTAATAAAGTGACAAGGGATTAATTAAAATTTTTATTTTAATATCAGCAGCTTTTTCCTTTACCCATTTTATTTCATTCTTACTATGTGTGCCCTTTTAAGCTATTGTTTTCCTGATGAGCAACTGATAAACCATTGGCTGATCCCACAAAAAACCCTAGTTTTATTTTCCTGCTGAAAAATTGTGACCCCATTGCTAGTATTTAAAATCACCCATGAGACTGATTTGGGGTGATTTTAAGGGATATGTAACAGCAGTTGTACCAGGCTTTAAGTTCTTTTGAGTAGAGAGTAAAAGGGATGGAAAATAGTCATTCTCAGTATAAAACCCATGTGAAGTTTTCTAGCCTAGCTCTGCTGAATTCAAAATTCGGGGTGGTTACCATCACTTTCTGGAGACTAGGATAGGAACCTTTTCTCCATTAGAGGCTTCATACCAATGAAAGATGACTGACATTGGTAGGGGAAAAGATGACAAAGTTCCAGAACTAACAGTGGACATCAAGTATCACTCGTGGCATTAGATACATTTAAAAATATATGTGTGTGTACTGTACTTGGTTCTGTATCTTTTCCTGTAAAGAGAGAAAATGTAAGAGGGCCTTCTTATAGAGCTAGAAGAATCCTTACG
Source organism: Lepilemur ruficaudatus (assembly GCA_963574885.1). NCBI lineage: Eukaryota > Metazoa > Chordata > Mammalia > Primates > Lepilemuridae > Lepilemur > Lepilemur ruficaudatus. The sequence goes on along the minus strand of CAUYRT010009501.1, from coordinate 21,826 downwards.
CATTCTCTAAGGAGAAAATAGAGGAACCACCACATTTTCTTGCTCTTCTGCCCGCACACCCTTCTGAATCTACCTCCATCCTTACTTCCCTTCTCTCAGGGTAGCGGGAGGTCAATGAAAGGCTAATTCCTCTGTTGGTGCTCATAGTCCCAGCTCTTCTGGCCTCAGGGACTTATCAGTGATGTGTTTCTTTGCTGATTTCTCCTTCTTCCCCTCCTAGTTCTTTCTCTTCAACATGTGCTTATACACGAGTCTCTCCCAACCTGGAAACTAAACAAATCCTCCCCTAAACCTGTGTTCCTTTCCAGCTATAAGATTGTCTTTCCCTTGCCATCCAACTTACCAGAAGAAGGCGTCACCAGTCATCACCACTTTCTTGCCCATTCCCCTCTCAGTCTGCTGTCCTCTGATTTCTGCTTCCACGACTCCCCCAAGATTGTTCTGAACAAGGTCACTAAATGATATCCTGGTGGCGAATTCATTAGACATGGCTTAGTCCTTACCTTAGTTGATCTCTTCCTGCATCTGGTGCTGACTCTTTCCGAATTCCTAAAATTCTTAACCTCCTTTGGCTCACATACTTCCTGAGTACCCACTCCACTGAGAGCAAGGTGCTGGGGAGCAGCATTACTCCCTAGGGGCTTCATAGAGCTCCTGGTGCCCGGGGTTGGGGGGCAGCAAAGACGTGAGGCAGGCTGATAAGCATGAAGAACAAACTGTTGTTGAAGTTTGAGAACAGATGGGAAGGGACTAAGATGATGTAGAAATAGGACAAGATGTGAATCTGTTGCACTGGCTTAAAGAGATGGTAATTATGGTGATGGTCACGGAGGAAAGAAGTGGATAGATGTTTGAGATACTTAGAAAAATGATGGGGCTTGGTGATGGATTGAGCAGGGGAGAAGAACATAGGGAGGGAGAAGACACAGTAGACATTGGGGGTGCCTCCAGCTCCCCAGCTTGCACAAGCAGACAGAGGGTGCTGCCTTCTGCAGAGACAAGAAACACGGGAAGAGGACTGGGTTCTGGGGCGAGACCATGGGTTTACCTTCAGATATGTTGAGTTTAAGGACCTTTGAGATTTCAAAAAAGAGATAAGTATTAGAAAGCTGGGTGTCAGAGGAGCTCAGAGGAGAGGCTGCTGCTGGAGATACTACAATAATTTGGAATAGAGAATAAATAAATGAAGCTTTGAGCAAGAATGGTCACCTAGGAGCAAAGGCCAGAATAAGTTGCAGAGGTCCTGGAAACTCACCATCTCTTAGTTAGGTCTCCGTTAATTTTCCTCTTTATTGCTAAAATAATACCATAGCTGACCCCTGCTCCTAATCTCATCCCCTTCTAGGCCTTCATCCATAGTGTTGCCAGAGTGTCCTTCCTGTTTACTGCTGCAACTTCACCTGCCAGCCTTCCCTCCCTCCCTCCCAGTCCAGATGTGTAAAACTGCTTCCTGCGTGAGCCATTGCTGCTCTCTGAAATCACCCTGCCCCTTTCCCTTGGCTCCTGTTCATCCTTCAAGGCAGGGGCTTCTTCCAGAAAGTGACCCCCTCACCCTACCTTCCTGGGGGGCTGGGTGTTTGTATTTTCATGTTATCATACTTCTGCCATACAATTTGTCTCGCTGTGTTACAAACTCACCTTTCTGCCTGACTCCAGTTTCTGGGAGGGCTAGGATTTTTGTCTGGCATGTCCCCATTCTTAGCACCAAGCACGTGGTGTCTGCTTATGAATGAATCTACTTCACTGTCTTTTCATTAAAAATGAGGAAACATTGAAATTGTGTGATTCACCCAAGGATACTCGGTTAGTTGGTGATATAAGTGAGTTTCTTACCTTTTAGGTGTTGTTCTTAGAGGAAAGAAAGCTAAGAAACAGAGGGATATCAACAAGAGGAGCAGAAAGGAAGGAAAGGACCCTTTCTCAGTTTCTGTAGAAAAACATTTGAAGTGGGGTGGTTGGTTGGGAATAACTGCTTTTGCTCATCTTGCTTTCTAGTTAGTTCGTTGACTTTTGGATAGTCTTATTAAGTGAACTCACCGTTGATGGGAAAATACTTAATACCCATTGTGTGCCAGGCACAGATTCATGTGCTGGGGATAGAGCTGCTTACAAAATGAATGGCAAGATCCCTGACCTTATGGAGCGTTCTAGCAGGGAAAGGCAGCCCATGGACAGGTAAAGAAGATGACTATGAAAAGTTATCACCGTTTGATGTCTGCCAGCTGGTTTGCTGTTTAGAATAGCTCTATCCAAACTTGAAAGCAGCTGCTTTTATTTTTAAACTTTAGAGTATAAGTGTGAGCAGATGATTTATTTCCCCCGTAGACTTGTGACAGATTTAAAAGTATATTAAAGAAACTTTTAGAAAATTCCTTTGGAATCTTAGAAATATGGGATCTTTTACTTGGTTTGTTACCTGTGGCCTGAGAGAGTCAGACTGCGTCACTCCATTGTATCTGTCTACTCTAGTGGGAACCAGCATTTATTGAAATACTGTTAACTTTTACAAAATTTTTTATTTTTTGTTTTTTCTTTTTGAAGTACTACTAACTTAAAAAAGAAGATTAAATGGTTCATTTGGGTTCTAGTAGGAATAAAATAAATTTAGAATTACAAAATCCAGTGAATTTAAAAACGCTTAAGAAATGGATAGATTAGTTGTATGTTCTTAAATTACTCTGGTCAGACCTTGACAAATACTGTCTTGAATAGAGATACTGTAACACCCCAGGGGGATTTTCTGATTAGGAGCTCTTACTTTGTGCTAATAGAGTATTTGGTGAGGGCTAGATAAAATGCAAACCTTGGGCTTCATTTGGATAATGGAGTAGGGTTTTCCATCTGTTCACTTTTCTTCTTTCTTTCTTTTATTTTTATTGAGGCATAATTATTTATGATGAAATCCTAAGGGTATGGCTTCATGAATTTTTTCCTTTATTTTTCTCAAAAATCAGATTGACTTAGGATTTTAAGAGTTTATCACACATACAAAAGGAGAGATGAGAGACCTCAAACCAAAGTCTCACTTTTATAGCAGTTACTGCACAATTTATAGAGCATAAAGGAGGAATGATTTTTACCTGTTTCATGCATGGCTATCGTGTATTCTTTTTTAAGGCAAACAGTTGTTCAAGCTGATGCATTCATGTTGTTGTAGTAGTTTGTTCCTTTCTATTGTTGTGTTGTAGTCCATTGTGTGACTATATCACAATTTGATTATTCCAAGGTTGATGGATATTTGTTTTCAGTTTTTGACTATTATAAATAATGTTGCTTTGAACATTTTCTTTTTGTAATAAAACATACACAACATAAAATATTATTTTAACAATTTTTATGTGTACGGTTCAGTGGCGTTAAGTACATTCACTTTGTTGTACAATCTCTGCACATTTTTTTACATGCTTTTTGTGGACGTACGCACTCATTTCTTTTGAATAAATATGAGTCAAATTGCTGGATTATTGGGAGTGTTTAATTTTTTTAAGAAATTGCCCAACTGTTTTCCAGAGTGATTGTACCATCTCACTGTCCCAGCAGCCGTGTATAAGGATTCTAGGAACTCTACATCTTGACCAGTACTTGGTGTTGCCAGTGTTTTAAATTTTAGCCCTGCTGGGGATGTATGGACGGTGTTAAGGTGTTGCTCATTGTCATGTATAATTCATTACTTATTAGAGCATTATGGTGCTGATGATTGGTACTGTGCGAAAAAAGACATACTCTTTACTTTTGGCAAGTTACTGTCTAAATTAGAGGTTAGAACATGTATATTTCTTGGCTAATTTCAGGGCAGAGGTAGTGCTTTTGGTATTGTTAAAGGAGAGGTTGTTTTTCCAAATGGGTCAATCTAAGCCGTGGAAACCAGCAGGCAGCCAGATTGAGGGATGTGAAAAAGCACCAACGTGGCACAGAAGACTCTCTTTTGGGAACACTTTCCTTTAGTATAATGGTGCTTTGCTTTATTTCTTATTTGGTAGTGATTCATCCAACCACTGTCCTGTTAAAAATAAAGCTCAAGGATTAAGCTCTCTTAGCTCCAGTTTGATTTATTTTCTGGTTTGCCTACCATTTGCTCCTTAGGTTATTTTAATTTGCCCCCATTTGGAATGCCTTTCCCACTCCTTACTAGCTACATGAATTCTGTGTATAGTTCAGGTGTGGCCCAATCTCCCTTTATGAAACTTTACCTGAAACATTTTATAGGCAGCAATTAGACTTTAACCCTTTTTTCTTTTACATATATATTTTGAGAAGAATATTTCTTCTTATTGGCTGCTTTTATTTCTTTTTGAATACCAAAGAAGTACAGATCATTGTAGAATATTTAAAAAACAGACATACATAAGGAATAGGAAAAGATTGGCCACACCCCTGAAACAACCATTATTGCATGAATTATTTCACTCTTTTCTTCTGAGTATATATAGTTTAATGCAAATCATAGTGTGTTTAAGTTTTTATATTCTGAATTTTCTTTTATTCAATATTGAGAGAATTTGCTTTGGTTTTAAAATTCTACAAAAATAATCATTAATGTCTGTATACTATTCCTATAGTTATGACATCATTTATCCAAATATCTCTCTGTAGTTGGTCATTAAGTATATGTCCTGTATTTTGAAGGTCTTGATAGATTACGGAATGGCCCGTTTTATTGCACGCTGACCAGCATGCTTTTCCTCAAGTCTATGACAATTGTTTGGTTCAAAGTGATCTCTCGTTTAAATTTGAACTTACTAGCAGTGAGGTTGCTTGATTTTTTTTAAAAAATGGAATCCTTGTTGCAAGGGTTGATTTTTTTTTTTTTTTTTTTTTTTTTTTTTAATGCTTACTAGCTCTTCACATTTGGGAAAACATTTTTAAAATTTTTAATCAATTGATTTTTCAATGTGATTTTGACACATTATAATTGTTACAATTTGATGTTTCACTACACATTTATGTTGTATGATGATCCAATCAGTGTAATTAGTATATTCTTCACCTCATACATTCATCATTTTTTTGTGGTGAGAACCATCAAAAGCTTCTCTTCTAGCTATTTTATAATATACGTTATTTTACTATTAACTGCAGTCACCCTATTTGTGTAACAGAATATCAGAATTTATTCCTCCTAATTGTAACTTTTGTACTTTAATGGTTTAAACCTTTTAAAACTTCAGTGCCTAGCAGATGCTTTGTCCTCTTTCAATGTGCAAGGTAGTTACAGCATCCTTTTTTGAATTGCTATTCATTTGGCAGTTATATCACCTTGTATTTTATTACCTTTAATGTAAATGAAGTGTGACTGATTAAAAGCAAATAAATGTAACAACTTACACATCTAAATAAGTGTTCAAACTTGTCTTTAAATAGTTGCCTTGCCAGGCATGGTGGTGCATGCCCTGTAGTCCCAGCTGGTTGGGAGGCTGAGGTGGGAGGATCTCTTGAGCCCAGGAGTTCAAGGCTGCAGAGTGCAATGATTGCACCTATGAATAGCCACTGCATTCCAGCGTGTGCAACATAGCAAGACCCTGTCTCTAAAAATTTTTTAAAAAAAGGTTGCTTTGAAAAATTATACATTTAAGCTAACACTGTGATGATCTCATTCTCAGAACGTTGTTGGTTTTTTAAACGTTGGCCAGTAATTTAAACAAAAGATATATACTTATCAAACACTTATAAAGTACTTTGCCAAATACAGTTCAGTATGTATATTTATAAAATGAAGAACTAGTTTTCCTATGTCCATAAGTGGAGTTTGAAAATATCTTTTAATTAGTGGCAATGTTCTTTGGGATAAGTAGGTTCAAGGTATTCTAGAATGACTACTTTGAAAATGATGACACTCATTTGCATGTTTACTGTAAAATTTAAAAATCCAATTTCACAGTCCCCCCATACAGAATGACCCCTCTAAAGTATAGATTACATGAGGGCAAGGCATCTGCCACCTCTTTTGTACCCTTCCGCCAATGGCACTTTGCATTGTACTGTGCACGTGGCAGGCACTAAGTAATGTATAATATTTGAGATCTGGAGCCCTTGTTTTAGAGGGATGAGGCAATTTTGTTGTCATACTCAGAAGACTGACCGTCTCTGGCCTTGCTTTTTTTCTGTTCAGCTGTGCATACTCATTTGTGTCCCACAGAGCAGTTGGCTGTTTGTGAAGTTCTGGCAACCTGTTTTTCACTTCCCTTTGTGAGTGGTATGAATGTTACCTGTTTTGTCTCTAAGTGATTTTCTGTAGAATGAATGCCCCATTGCCACTGAAGAAACAGGATAACCATAGCTCATCCCTACGACAGTGGTGTTGAGAGCTCAGTTCAGGAAATAATCATGGCACCTTCAAATATTTATTACTAACTTTAAAGGTTTTGAAATCTCCAGCTGTGCCGGATCCTATGTGTCATGAGAAAAAAAACAAAACAACTTCTAGTTCCTGCCCTTCTCAGGGCTTACATTTTAAGTAATAAGAGGAGAATGAGAGACACCTGGAGAAATGAGTGACACTTGGATGCATGTCCACCCACACAGGTATTCATTTTGTTTTGACTTTGTGTCCTGTGTTAGCGTGCATGTATTTTTTTTTTCACAGTTTATATCTTTGGATTCAGAAGAGTTTCCCTTCCATGTGTGATTCACCTTCCATATTTGGTTCCATTGCGGCTATGACAATTGCTTGACTAATTCTCACAATGCCCAGGGCTCGTGGAGAGTCTTGGAAAGACAGAGAGCCATCATTTCCACTCTCTCCAGTGTTGGCTGTGTTTCTGCTGTAGCTTTTAAAAGATGATAGCTTTTTAAAAAATTAGTGTTTTAGCAGCTTTGCTGAGAAATAATTCATATAACATGCAATTAATTCAAAGGATACAATTCAGTAGTTTTTAGTATATTCACAGTGTTGTACAGCCATCACCACAATCTAAGTTTAGAGCATTTTCATCACCCCACAGAAGAAACCTGTGTACCCATTAGCATTCACTCTCCACTGTCATCTCCTCCCAGGTACCTAGTAACTACTGATCTACTTTCTGTCTTTATATATTTGCTTATTCTGGACAGTTCATATAGATGAAATCAAACAATAGATGGTCTTTTGTTAATTCATTCCTTTTTATTGCTGAATAATAAATAGTCCCTTGTATGGCTATACCACATTTTATGCAGAAAATGATGTGCTTTAATAAGCAGTTCTAGCTCCTGGATAAAGGTAAATCCCATGTGCAGTTGAGCAGTAATACAGACTACAGTGTCGTCTTCACTCCAGCTACGAAAGCAAGAGAAAAAGCAAGCCATTTTGTTTGCAGGCTTGCACTTGACCCCCCCAGCAAAATGTCACAATCCCAACCCTGTGGTATAACCCCTCTGGAACAATAGCATGGTTTAGTCTTGGTATCTGAGTGGCATTTTCTGTTCTGTGATCTTTGTCTAATTTAAGATGGAGATATATCTATATTAATAAAATTTGGCATTTTTAAACCTGTACTTTGAAAGACTTCAGAATTGAATGTCATTCAACCTAAACCATAATGGATTATAAACTAAGTGTTCTACAGTTTTGTTCTCAGTTGTCATAGAACCAGGTAAGATGGACTGCCAAATGCCAGCAATACTACTTAGGAGGGCTACTCATAGGATTTAAAAGAAATGGACTCCCATAGATGAATTACCTGACACAAATGGTAACATCTAGTTACCATGAGTGATCCATTCTGTCATGAAGTAGCACTTGAAAAAGAAAAAGCCTCTGTCATTATTGAATTTTTGGAGAGAGAAACCTTTAGAAGTTTGCATGTGATTCTGGACATGTTAATTATTTTATTTCTTGTTTTATAAATATTTTATAAATATTCATGAAGTGAGATGTTTTAAGAGGCAGATTCACTAAAGAGCATTCTGATCTCTCTCTCTCTCCTCTGTCTGTTATGCTGGGCTATTCTTACTCCGTCCTTCAGTTACCTGCTGTGGCATCTAGAGAGTGATCATGGTGGCTTTGTGGTTGTTTAATCATGAGCTAGCTGGGAGACCATTTTCCTTCTGAGCAAGTTGAGACTAGTTCCTGCAGTTAAAGTGTTAGTTTCTCTTTGTTCCCTTCCCTGCTTCTCCTGTTTTTCTAGACTTTGAGAAATTCACAAACTTGTTAGTTGTGTACTCTATATTGTGGGTCTGATTCAGAGCTTTTGGGGAATGAGTTTTGTTGTGCAGAAGACATATAAGGAATATATGGCAGTATATGTCTTACAAGAAATGTAAGGCAGCAGATAGTAGAGTCATTTTCCATATATGGAAACTGAGGCACCAGTAGGGGTGGGGAAGTCACTTAACTAAAGTTCTGAGTGCTAAAGAGGTGAACATTAAAAAAAATACTTAGAGAAATAAACCATTGTTCGAAAATAGAGGTGATCTATCTTAAAGGAGGAGGTCTTTAGCTATTTCATATTTTATTGTTGGCTGTAGATAACCAGGACTGCCTAAATCTTGCCCTCTGAAGCTCAGTTCATCAGGCATTTCCTGAGTGGATATGACCCATATAGTCAAATCATCAGTTCTCTCTTCTTTCACATAACTGCCAAATCGTCTCTTAGAATGTTTGATGTAATATTGGCCGATCATAGTAATACTCGGCTGTCAGAGTGGAAAAGGCTAGTAAGAATATACACACTAGTATGCATAGAACCTCCTGGAGGCATGCTAGCAGTGGCCTGATCATAGCTCACTGTAACCTCCAATTCTTGGGCTCAAGCAATCCCCCTGCCTCAGCCTCCTGAGTAGCTATAGGCACATAACACCATGCCAGGCTAATTTTTTTATTTTTTTGTAGAGACAGGGTCTTGCTATGTTGCCCAGGCAGGTCTCGAACTCCTGGCCTCAAGCAGTCCTCCCGCCATGGCCTCCCAAAGTGCCGGGATTACAGGTATGAACCACTGCACCCAGCCAGAATATACATGCTTTATAAGTCTCTCAGGTGATTCTAATATAGATGGTCCAGGAACCACACTTTGAAAACATCCGAAGCAGTGAATAGGAGCAGCTGAATGAAAAACAGTAATGGAAATGTCCACAGATTGCTGAAAATAAATTGAGGACCACTTTGGCTTTATATAGAAGCTCAGTAGAGCATTTAAATCATGATCAGATTTAACCAAAAGTTAATTTATTCCCAAATTTCCAGAAATACATTAGTCACATGAAGGCCATTGAACCTGGATAGTCATAGAAGTATTCATCAATAGCAACTTACAGAAAATCTGAGATAAAGAATATACAGTTGACCCTTGAACCACGTGGGTTTGAACCATGTGAGTCCACTTATATGCGGATTTTTTTCAACTAAGTTGATGGAAAATACACCATTCGCAGGGTGCAAAACTGGCGCATACAGAGGACTGACTTTCCTATTCTTGGGTTCTGCAGGCAACTGCAGGACTTGAGCATGTGGAGAGTTTGGTATATGCGGGGGTGGAAGGTCCTGTGACCAATCCCCCGCTGTACATGGAGGGACGACTGTAATTTCTCTTCAGTACACAGTACCTACTTGTAACACTTTGCTGCAAATAGAATCCTTTGCTGCTTCATTCCACAGGCCCTTTCTTCTGTTCCTTCCAGCAAGTTGGCAGAGCCTTGACATTATCCCAGGGGATGATCTGTTGTCTTAGTGAGCGGACTTTATTATGTGTGGGTTAATGTGGAAGCTCGGATTTGGATATGTATGAGATGACATCACTTTCTCCATGGTACATTCAGCCAACCTTGGGATCCATAGTGTGTCTCACATGAGAATCTTCAATGAGCAGCCATCCACCTTTTGGCAAGAAAGGTTAATAGGAGCTATTTAAGGTGTTTACTGAAATACCAAGTGTTTAAGTAAATGGGTCATCCGAACTTGAACAGCCCAAATCAGTGCAAGGAAGAAAATGCAAAAGTCTTTTCAGGCATTAGTTCTCAGTCCAACAGATGGAAACCTCTCAATTATATGAGCTCACATCTGTCTCTCTGATTTGCTGGGGCTTGTGCCATAGTGTGCTGTGGAATTGTTGATTATATAATCCCTGGAAAGCATGATTGAAGTGAGATTGACAAAGAGCTACACCCTGAAGGTTAATGACATAGGGAGAATAAGGGGCCTGCAGAACTAATCGTAAAGTATAAATGTCAGTGGTTGCAAACCACTCATCCATTTAATTCGCTAGAAGTTAATATAGTCTAGTAGACCCCAAATTAAAACGTTTCAGTTTTATTTTATTTCCTCATTAGTCTAATTCCCATTGACCTTGTGTCAAGGCTGAAACAATTTAGGAGCCTGCTAGCATGGGAGCAGTTTTAACAATCATTGTCAGTATGGCTTTAAAGAAAATGGTTGGCATCTATTAACCGTGTGATGCTGTATTTCTTTATTTTGTAAAACCACTCAAATAAGGCTTTGGGAACATGGATTGAGTTTCTGAAGTACCAGAACATCTATGGTGAACATCACTGTTATTTTTCATCCAGGAGTTTGCTACCCGGGTGTATGTGATATTTAGCACTGGCTGAGGCCTCAGCAGAGGCTGGCCTATCAAGAAACAGGATGGAAAGATAATGGCTTTTAGAAGAACATTTGTAATCAAATTCACATGCCTTGTAAAAGAAGTAAGAGTGGGGGTTACGTTTGTGTAAAGATCTTTTGTTCCTAAGTCTGAAGGCTGTAGAACTGTAATAGTAGATTTGAACCAAAAGACAGCTCACAGAATAGGAGAACATTTCTGCAAATCATATATCAGAAGAGATAGTAAGAGATTAGTAATCAGAATATATAAAGAACTCTTATAACTTAACAATACAAAGACAGATAATACAATTTAAAAATGGATAATGGGGTTTGAATAAACATTTCTCTAAAGATGTACAAACGGCCAATGCACACATGAAAAGATGCCCAGCACCTTCAATCTTTAGGAAAATGCAAATCAAAACCACAGTGAGATTCACCTAGTAAAATAGCTGAAATAATAAAGAAAGACAATAACAGGTGTTGGTGAGGATGTGGAGAAATTGGAACCTTCATACGTTACTGGTGGAATTGTAAAATGGTGCAGCTATTTTGGAAAATAGTTTGGTGATTGCTCAAAATGTTAAACATGGAGTTCCACTCCTAGGTATATACCCAAGAGAATTTAAAATATCCCTATAAAAATTTGTCCACAAAATGTCCATAGCAGCATTATTTATAATAGCCAAAAAGTAGAATCAATCCAAATGTCTACCCACTGATGAATATGGGTAAATAAAGTGTGGTATATCCATTACAATGGAATATTATTTGGCAGTATGAAGGAATGTAATATTGACACGTTACAATGTGGATGAACCTTGAAAACATTATACCGAATGTAAGGAACAGACACAAAAGACACACAATCATTAATGATCCCATTTTTATGAAAAGTCCAGAGCCAACAAATCTATAGAGACAGAAAGTAGATGAGTAGTTGCCAGGCTGAGACAGGGAAACTTGGGGAGTGCCTCCTAATGGGTATTGGCTTCTTTTGGGGGTGATGCAATGCTCTAAAATTAGACTGTGGTGATTGTTGTACAGCCTTATGAATATACAAAAACACGTTGTATTGGACACTTTAAATGGGTGAATTAGATGGTATGTGAAGTATATCTTGATAAAGCTATTGTAAAATTTGGAGATTAGATGTGGAGGATATTGTTATTCAATTCATTTGATTTTTTGCAAAGTTCTGTGTGTGTGTATCTACTTACATTTAAATATTTTGCGAACTATTACTAGCTCAATTATAAACCTTACTAATGGCACCTGTAGGTCATTCAGAGACTATTTGAATGCCAGGCTTTGCATTTGGTGCCAGGGGCATTCCCTGCTGAGCCCTGTAACCTCAGTGGCTCTTCTCAGAGAGTTCACAGACTGGTATTGTTATTTCCTAGCCCTCTTATGAGAATCAAATGGACATCATCTATGTTGAAATTAAGATAATCTTTACAGAGAATAAGCTGTGTGTGCTCGAGTGTGGGGCTGAGAAGTTGGGGACTAGGGTGAGAAGAGAAGGAGGGGGTAGAATTCCAGGTAGAGGTGATCCACTAGGGCCAGTGCACAGAGATGACCAAGTTCAGGTGTGAATTTGTTGCTTTCCAGCTTGAATGTTGTCATTGGATCCTAATAGTCTGCCACATGAAGTCCCAACTCTTTATTGAACATGGCTCTGTGGAAAAGGCAGCCCCAGACTTTCCACACAGAAGAGTTTTAGGGGTGGCAAGTCTGGTTAGAAGTGGGCACAAGCCAGGGTTTTATGCATAACAAGTGGTTATTTGCAGGGGCCTTGGGGGTGCTAAGGCCTTTGGATGACCGAAGCCCGCCCTGTCCCTAGCCCTGCTTAAGTTAATGGGGCCTTCTTCTGCCTTGCCTGCTGCCTCTTTCTCTTTTTTTGTCTCCTCATCAGAGGTAACTTGCTGCTTTTTCACCTTTGTCCCATGGACCCCAGTGGCGCGGGGGCGCCACGCTGTTTCCCACCACGCTGCACCAACCGTTTCTTTGGAATGTGGGATTTTGTTCACTGGCAAAGTCCTGCACACCCTTCACGATCTGATTTGCTCTGCTCTGTTGGAGGTGTGGTCCCTGTAGCCAGACCTTCTGAGTGCACATTCAAGGCTTTCCCATTTCCCAGCCATGGGACCTCAGGCAAGTTGCTGAGAGGCACTTTTGCCTTCATTTCCTCCTCTGTAAAATGAAACTAATGACAGTCCCTACTTCATAGGTAGTTGGGAGATGAATTAACATACATAAAGCTTTTAGGACATCTGCACCAAGCACATGCTTCTCCCAGCCTGATTACTAATTCAGACAGAGTGGGTGGCTCCCTCCGCACCTGTGTGTGTTCCACTACCACCCATCGGTTACAGGGGGAGTCCTGTCAATTCCCTGAAAAGTCTCCAGTATGGCCAAAACTGTAGATAATAAGATTGTTCCATGTGTTAAAGTCATCCCAGGGAGTCTGTTTTAGAAAGGAGATTAGGTTTAATGACTTAAGGGCCCCTTATGATGTAACATCTTTACTGCCTAAAGGGGCCCCTGCTGAGGTGCTGTGTATGGGTGGGAGGGTGGGGCCCAGGGGCGGATGGAGTGGAATAGGGAAATGGGGTGATGTTGTACGATCACAAATCAGCTTGATCGCCCCCTCCCCTGGTCCCACAGTGGCTGTGGACCAGCTCTCACTCAAGGCCCTCAAACAAGCCTGGCAGCCCTTCCCCATCCACACACTAAGCATCCTGAGTTAAACTGCTGGGGAAATGAGACTTATTGCTATATCCAGGATCTCTCAAAATTAAGCTTTGTTATATTACACACCTTTAGGCATAAGGAAAACCTCTGTTATGCAAATACAATTGTGCCTTGTTTAGAGATGCCAACTGCTTCAACAGTCCTTGAACCTCATTCATTTATTTTAATTTTTCAAGTGTGGGAGTGATGTGATTATATTTTGGGGTTGCCAATCCTCTTTATATCCTGTAGGAAAACATTTGAATTCGTGTTCGTCATTATGGTCCTATTTTGCATGATTAGTGTAGAGATGAGAGGTGGTGGGAATGGCATCCTGTCCATTAAGCCACAGCCAGCGCCTGGTCCTGGGATGCTCAAGCCAAGCTCAGCTGTACCTTTGAAGTGCAGGGCGAGCCTTTCATCTTTGATCATTTTCACTTAATGATAGCCTGGCCTTTGATCAGCTCAGTTTTCCTCTTTCTTTGCCTTCATAATGAGTCAGTTGGAGGTAAGGAGAGACCTGAAGTAGGCCCAGAAATGGCCACAACTTTTATGAGCACAAATGGTTGACCTTCATATCTTAAATAAATATACCAAAAGGGAGTCAGCCCTTCCTGGCTCCTCATTGATAAAATATGCTCACCGGGTAATGTAAATTTAAAAAGACAGGAGGGCAGGGAGGATAGGAAAAAATAGAAGTGAAAAGCAATATCCCTGTCTCTCAGTATTTCAAGTAGTTTAATTTGGAGGGACCCCCTTTACCCTTAATCTTGCAATCCTTCTGCCTCAACCTCCCAAGCAGCTGGGACTACAGGCATGTGCCCCCATGCCAGCTAAATTTTTCTATATATTTTTAGTTGGCCAATTAATTTCTTCTATTTTTAGTAGAGACGGGGTCTCACTCTTGCTCAGGCTGGTTTCGAACTCCTGACCTTAAGCGATCCACCCGCCTTGGCCTCCCAAAGTGCTAGGATTACAGGCATGAGCCCAGCCAAGAAACACAAAGTTCTTGATTGGGTATAATTTTTGTATAAGATCTTAAGATTTCCATTTAATGTTAAAATCTGGGGAATAAATCTGCAATTGCCCCTTTAAAAAGCAACTCAGTTTCACTTATTCTTTGGTTATGCTGCACATCATTACTAAGCCACTTTTTTTAAATACGCAATAAAAATGCATTTTGATATTTAATTATTCTTATCCATATATGATATTAGCTGTTTACTTCTCCAGTAACTCTCCAATAACTGTATTAATACTCTCTCGAGTTAGTCAGAATACTTCTAAACTTCAGTTCCAATAGCCTTTCACTTTATTTGTTGAGGAAACAAGCATCTTTTAATAATAGCTTAAGTAAACTATAGTTATTGAGTAAAATTTACCTGTAAAACCTCTCCAAAATTATTGCATACTGTGAAAAACCCAACACATATCTGTATGTTAGCCTGACACTGATTTAATGAAGGTGCTGTGTTGTAATTTTTTGGAATTGGTTCATTTTGATATAGGTAGATTTCATTTCATTTGTTCTTCACAACTTAGATCTTACCCAGGAAATGTCTGTTGAATGAATGTTGAATAATTGGAAACTCTTAACATAATCCCTGCCACGAAACAGTAGACATCTATATTATTTTATTTAAAGAAAATGAATTTTGGTATACTGAATTTTTTCTCCAACCACAAAAATAGAATCTTATTATAATATTAAAAATGTCAGCTGATAATGATGAAAATGTGTATGTATTAATAGAGGGTTAATTAGACTTCATTAGACCAACCAGTGGAACTTAAAATATTCAGTCTTTATTTCCCCTCCTGTATTGATAAACAAGGGGAAAAAGTGTAGCTTTCTGGCTTTTTCAGTTCATACAGTTTCTCAATTTATAAGAAGGAAAGACCATCACTGAACATTGAGCGTTATTAAGCAAAAGAAGAGGAGGGCCTGTTTTGAAAAGGTCAGGTGAACACATGAGCTGAAATATTCTCCCAGTGTCTGATCTTTCTTTAAAATGTCTCTTGGACCTGCCTCTTCTCCATCCTCACTGCTCTGAACATTGTTGAAGCTTCTTCCCCTCACACTTGCATCCCTTCCCTGTCCCCCGGCTGAGGTGTGTCTGGCGCTCTGTGGTTAGACCACCCTTCTCTGAAGTCTTCCTTCAGCTGTGTCAACACTTACGACGACTCCCTATCAGGTACTCAGTTGAGTACATCAAGTCTGAACTGTTCTGCCTGCTTTCAAAGCGCTTTCTAATCTGACCCACCCTTCTCTTTAGCCTTAACTCTCTACTGCTAGAAGACATGAACTGTTTGTTATAGTCTGATTGACCTTGCGCTCTCGAGAGCATTCCTGCTCTCCGCCTCTCCATATACGGTTGCCCCCACCTGCAGTGCTCATACCTGCCATCTCCAAGTATCCAAATCCTACCCATTTTTCAAATTCCATTCCTTTTAGAGCTAGAATTGATGTCTTCCTCATATAAAATGTCTGTGGCAGCTCTCTTTTTTTGATGTGTGCTAAGTTTATTTTTAATCTTCAAATTAATATTTAAAAACGTTCCCCATTTTAATTCCTAATATGATAAATATTGGTAGGTATAACATAACCTAAGCAAAAGCTCTTTGAGGCACTCAATTTTTTTTTTTTGGTAACAGCTTTATTGAGATATAATTCATATACCATACAATTCGCCCATTTAAAGAGCATCTCATTTATTTTGGCATATATAATGTTTTTCCTTATAGTTATTTATCTCCATGACTTACCACTCCCACCAGAACTAGAGTTTCTTGAGACAGACAAGACCAGACTCAAAATATCTTTGTGTTTTCCTTAGTTCTTTGCATAGTCCTGCAAGCATACCAGGCACTACAGTGCTTCTGAATGAATCACATCCCTTATTCTTTCTGCCAGTCCTAAATCCTATACATTCTTTAGACAGGGCGGGAGTCAACAGTTAGTTTTTAAAATAAGGGCTCCATGTGTCAGTTTCTAGGATGATGTGACAGCAACATAAGCCCACTTAACTGTCATTTTGAAATGAAGACCCTCTCAAGAAGAGAGCTCAGATGGCAGCTTTCATAGCAAAGGAGAATGACTGGGGCTTACCCCTGGAACAGAATGAGTTGGGTTTAGGAAATGGCTCAATGGCTAACCATCCTGGTCAGAATGTTTGTAAATAGGCCGGTGCGGTGGCTCGCATTTGTAATCCTAGTACTTTGGGAGGCCGAGGCCGGAGCTCAGGAGTTCGAGACCAGCCTGAGCAAGAGCGAGACTCCTGTGTCTTTAATAAAAATAGAAAAAATTAGCCTGCAAGTCGTGGTGCTCACCTGTAGTCCCAGCTACTTGGGAGGCTGAGGCAGGAGGATCACTTGAGCCCAGGAGTTTGAGGTTGCAGTGGGCTATGATGACATCATTGCACTCTAGCCCGGGGACAACAGAGTAAGACTCTGTTTCCAAAAAAAAAAGTTTGTAAATGATTGGGTAGGGGGATGGAAGAGCATCCCTAGCATGAGTGGACAGCATGAGCAGTGGAGTCTGGGGTGGAGGAGGAGGGAAGAACAAAGAGATGGGTAGGGCTATCGAGAGAGGGTGAGATGGGCTACTGAGGTCTAAACTACCAGGTTGAGAAAGTTTAGAGTTGACTCCAGCAATCCAATTTATCAGGGACTGTGATCTCTCATGCTGGGAGGCTGGTGACCACTTTGGAAGATTTACTTTCTGCCCCAGGTATGAGATGATGCAAGAAGGAAGAATGGAAGAGATGAGGTTTGTGTTAATAGCTTTTATCTGTCTGAACCATACAGGTCACTTACTAAACAAATGTTTGCTGAGCGCCTGCTTTATTTCAGGCAGAGTATAAACCAGCCCGTGATTGAGTTGGTTTTTTTCAGTGTCTTTTGTATGAAGACGTTGTGTCCCAAATTGAACTTATATTGATTTGTAATCAGGGACTTTAATCTGGTTTAGTTCCAGGCTCTTGCATTGCAAATAAAGGTGCTTAAGAAATGAGTCAGAGACTAAGTGACAGTGACAAGATGCATACCCCCTTTTGTTGCTGCAAAAGGGAGAAGGTTACTTGCTTAGAATAGAGAAATCTGTGAGCACCACCTTAACCAAGTGACCAAGCTCAGCTTTCCTAATAATGGGGTGACCAGCCACCAGGTGGCTTCTGATGCACTGCAGTGACAAAGCGCAGTATCATTTTAGGAGTATTTTTGCCCAGAATGTTTAACTTGGATCTAATCATGAGGAAATGATCAGGCCACCAAAAATCATAGGGCAGCTAATTGGTCTGGATTATTTAAAAAAAAAAAAAAAAGTCACCATTATGAAAAAGGAAAAAAATCCTTTAGATAAAAGGAGATTAAAGAGACCTGGCTACTGCATCGAGCAGTGTATGGTCCTTGACTAGATCCTGCCCCCAGCCTCCCTGCCACCAAAAGAAGAAAAGTTCAGTTGGAGAAATTTAAATATGGATTGGATATCAGATAAGGGTGATGTATAAACTTTAACTTATTTGGATGTGATCACAGTACTGTGACTCTGAAGGAGAATGTCTCCGTTCTGAAGTATTTAGGGGTGAAATACCAAAGTCTTCAAGTTACTTTTAAAAAATTATAGCAATTATAGCAAGAGAAAGTATATGCGTGTAGCTCAACAAACTGACCAAAATGCTTATAATAGGTGAACCAAGCTAAAGAGAATGGGCAGGGCACGGTGGCGCACACCTGTAATCCTAGCACTTTGGGAAGCTGAGGCAGGAGGATCTCTTGAGGCCAGGAGTTTGAGACAAGCCTGGACAACATAGCAAGACCCCTGTCTCTACAAAAAGTTTAAAAAATTAGCCAGGTGTGGCTGTGTGCACCTCTAAGTCCCAGGCTATTTGGGAGGCTGAGGTGGGAGGATCGCTTGAGCCTGGGAGTTGGATGTTGCAGTGAGCTGTGATCACACTATTGTACTTCAGTCTGGATGACACAGCAAGACCCTGTCTCTAAAAAAACAAAAAAGAAAAAGGTAAAGAGAGCGTGGTGTTCATGGTTCATTCACCTTTTTGGTAGCTTTAAAATTTTCTGCAATAAAAAGTTGGAAAGATTAAAATTATTTACTTGGGCATTTAGCCTTTTCAGGGATAAGGTTTGCAAAAGCTGACTTTAAATGGCTTGTCTCACCGGGCTTCATGGTTATCAGGCCCTTGGACAGTGTGAGTGCCTGAGTTCCTAATGCTGCTTTCACTCGGTCAACACTGGCATCTTTGAACTTCGTGTCCTGCTATAGTCCTTGGAAAATTTACTTCATGCTTTAGAAACCAGCATATTTAGCAACACTAAGTAATACAGTGAGTTAATGAGTCTCTGTGGGACATCAGAATGGCTTTCTGAGACACTTGACTTGGGTCATTTGTCACGTCCCAGCCACCTGCCCACTCCAGCTCTGTCTGGGGCTTGTCCCATAGTGAGATTTCATATTCAGAACAGAGAGGCCCGTGCGCAGGCCTTCAGCGGTCTGTGTGCCAGTCTGTGTGAGAAGTTTGAATTGATTCGGGGAGGCATCATCGTGTTCCTCAGGGTCTAGACTAGAACTGCAGAGAATAAGATTGCCTGTTTGATGGTATTACTAAAAAATCCGTAGTTTCTGGGTTGGAGCCGGGCAACTCAGCCCAGGTAGATGGTATAAGAGAGTGCTTTGGGGGCTGGGGCTGACAGATGCCTGCGAGTTGGGTTTCGCAGGTGGAGAAGAGTGTGGATGGGCAGAGAGGAGTTCTGAACAGATCCTAGGGAGGGAGAAGGCGACTGGACACAGGCAAATGAGAGTGTGAGGAGGAGGAAGGCCGGTTTACCGAGCACCAGCGATGTGCCGGGCACTGTGCCGAGTCTCTTGTTGAATCCTTGACATAGCTGTGGGCCTGTGTGGGTGTTCTCATTGCCATTTTCACACATGTGGAAACAGGCACAGAAAGGCAGCTGCCCCGAGCTCACCCAGCGGGCCCCTGGCGGAGCAGATTGGGAGTACTCACTGACCCGTGCTCCTGGGGACTGTGTCCCCCGGGCTTGTCCGTTAGGCGGTGGAAACGATATCTGTACTGACATTACTAGAGGAGAGGGCCTCTCATGACAGGGAGAGTGACAGTGGTCTCCTTCATCCCATCATCTCATCCTCAAAATAGGAGTTGTACCAACTGATGGAGTTGAGCAGACAGTATAATGAATGCCTTGTTCTGGGCTGGGACCTTTCTGTAAGTTTTCACTGATTGTCACAAAAGTCCCTTACGGTAGGTGAAGAAATAGAGGCTCAAGAAACATGAAGAGACTCTGGAGATCACATATTTTTCTGACTCTGAAGCCCACTTTCTACCGTGTTTATCTGTCATGGGGCCAGAGTAGTCGGGGATGTAGAAATGGCTGAGGTGCTCCACGCCTCCCCGACCAGTGCATGGTGACCACACGCAAGGCGTTAACAGAGAAGAGCATGACGTGGGTAAACTCTTCTGTGGGGTGGGGACTGGCAGGTGCCGTTCTGGAAGCCCAGAGGGTTGTGGGAGATCAGAGGAAGGAAAGTGCAGTTTTCCATTCTGTCCCTGCGCTTCCAAGTTTATTCCCTCTGTCCCTCTTTCTCTTTCCTTCTCCGCCCTCCTCCAGTGGTCAGTGACTGATTCTCAGACTCAGCCTGCTCAGGGCCTGTGGCCCTGTCATGTCTTCTGGAATTCCCTTCAATGAAAGAATGCTTTGAAAAGACAGATACTAGCATACCACCGTAGGTGCTTAGCCTGTTGCATGGCAAAGGGCTTGAAGACACGATTTCTATGGGTATTTTTACCCAAAACACTTACATTTTGAAGAGGTAATACCATTTCCTCCTAGTTTAATTCCTCTATTTTGTGGCAACTGGAGTCCCTCTGCAGACTTGGATCAACTGCTGAAGAGGTTTGAACAAGCCTCTTTTTTGCTCACCCTCGTCCAGCTACTCCTTCTAAACATTTATAAGCTCTACCGGGGAGGAAATTGAGCCCCTAGCAAAGTGATTCCAATACCATCTGCTAACAATTTGCTTTCATAACTGTCCTCCTTCTCATTAACAGTAAAATGTTACAAAAGTAGATTTGCAAATAAATATAGTGAAGAATTTCTGCCAGGCTTAAAGAGCTTTTTCCACTAAGGAGGGCTGTGTGCACTTGGTATAAAAGGTTCTCAAGCGGGCGGTATCTCCTTGGGCTTCATGGGTCATGTGTCAGGGCCACATCAGGACTTCTGGCCCATTGGACCTCTGTTCTGATAGGCAGGCAGATGCCAAGTCTCACACCTTCACCAGCACAGTGAAAATGCGGCTGAAACTCTAGTGAGACTCCACTTCCCTAATTGATTCTGAACCCTCAAAGCTGCTGTCAGAGCCACAGTCAGGAATTGGAGAAGCAAGAATAGAAGTTGGTGCGATCTTTAAATCTGGATCAGGAAACCAAGGAAGTGGACCGGTGTTGGATCTTTTGTTTTGTGTTTGATCTTTTTGAGTCTCAGTTAAGACTTACGAAGCTAAAACCTAACCTCAAAGCTAGATCTGTGGATCTTCTGCCTTTTCATGTTGCTGTTTTGCACCTGAGTTTTCTTCAAGCTGAAATGAAATGTGCAGTAAGACATGAATTTGAGCCCTCTTCCTTTGTGTTAATTCACCCCAGTTATAGTATTCCGTAATCAATCAAGATGCAGTTCAGGTGTAAAGCAAGTTCAATAGGGTAAATCAGATGGCAGGGACTTGTTTTTAACCTTGAAGACAACAAAACGATTTTAAATGGTATAGAACTTGCTAATTACATGAATAGCAGTGTATGGATGTGATTATAACAACTTCGAATTCACTTTAAATATTTTAGTGCTTTTTGATACTCAGAATATCAATTTATTAAAATTCCATTCAATTTAATAAAAACACTTTAGTATATATTCATAGTGGATGTTGAGAATTATGGACATTTTATCATTTCTTTGAGATTTTTGTACCCCTTCCACTCTACCCCATATAGAATTATTGCTATTTAAAACCAGAAGGACTCAGCTTCTAAGCTGGCCCCTGGAAGTTGAGAGAGGAGCGACAGTGACGTGGTAGCTGCCACTGCGGCCGCCGCGGGATAATAAGCCGGGATCTGCCATACCTATTGATTAACTATGGAAGATTATACCAAAATAGAGAAAATTGGAGAAGGTACCTATGGAGTTGTGTATAAGGGTAGACACAAAACTACAGACCAAGTGGTAGCCATGAAGAAAATCAGACTAGAAAGTGAAGAGGAAGGGGTTCCTAGCACTGCAATTCGGGAAATTTCTCCATTAAAAGAACTTCGTGGCTGGGCGCGGTGGCTCACGCCTGTAATCCTAGCACTCTGGGAGGCCGAGGCAGGCGGATTGCTCAAGGTCAGGAGTTCGAAACCAGCCTGAGCAAGAGCGAGACCTCGTTTCTACTATAAATAGAAAGAAATTAATTGGCCAATTAAAAATTATAGAAAAAAAATTAGCCGGGCATGGTAGCGCATGCCTGTAGTCCCAGCTACTTGGGAGGCTGAGGCAGGAGGATTGCTTGAGCCCAGG
>CAUYRT010009499.1:0-61464 GCA_963574885.1 Lepilemur ruficaudatus | reverse complement strand
TTAGTTGGCCAATTAATTTCTTTCTATTTATAGTAGAGACGGGGTCTCACTCTTGCTCAGGCTGGTTTCGAACTCCTGACCTTGAGCGATCCGCCCGCCTCGGCCTCCCAGAGTGCTAGGATTACAGGCATGAGCCACCGCGCCCGGCCATATTCCCTCTATTTTTACAGCACTTTTCACGTCCATGTGATCCTCTCAACAATCCTATGACTTGGCATCACTATCTTGATTTTTCAGCTGAACAAAGTGAGGCTCAGAAAGATGACTTGAATTGCTCAGAGTTCCTTGGGTGGCAAGCAACAGAAACAAACTAAAGCTAGTGTAAGCTAAACAGAAATTTATCATGAGATGCAGGGGTAACTTAGAGAACTGAAGTTCATGAGTGAGCTACAGGGAAGAGCCCCAGGAATGACAAGAACTGGGAAGAAAAAACTATTGGGAACTCAAGCAATGTTGCTTCTCCTTCCCTCCTCTCTCCTTTTCTCTGCTTGGCTGATGGGCTGCCTTGGTCAGTTTTTCTCTGTAGATTGGCTTTCTCAGCTCCCCAGTGCAAATTGTTGGAGGAACAACAGGCTCCCAGAGTTCTCAAGTTCACATGTTATCACGCCAGCCACAGGACAGATTGACCTTTTACCTCTCTCTGTTTGGCCAGTACCCCCTGGGGTTCAGGTAGGAGAAGATCTGGGCACTCTTCTAACTGTGGCCTTTCTGCAGATGGAACTAGCCTCGGACACAGGCAGTATGTAAGTTATGTTATTGGACATAATTTCTTCACTCCTTTTCCTGATTAGAGAGTTTTACACCCCCAACCTTGGCCTTGTGACTTTTAGTGTTTCTCTGGAAAAGGAGTGTACGTCTGCATATTACTGACGCCAGACTTGGGCATATGACTTGTGTTAGCCAATGGAACCTAAGTGGGAGTAATTTAGGCCAAGAGCAAGCAGAAACATTAAGAGGCATCTAAAGTTTCAGCCATGTCTTTTTTCCCCCTTTGCTACAAGAACAACATGTCCCAAATATGGACTGCTCCTTCAGCCTGGATCTTGGAATAAAGAACACACATGGAACAGAGCCACAGCCACCCTGCAACTGCCTCCAACAGCAACATGAGAGAAAAATGGACCTTTGGGAAATGATACATCTGAGACCCTTTCTTGAGAGTAGGCCTTTAATGGGTGAGAGTAGGGAGGAGAGGAGGACTGGGCGATTCCTAGCTTTCTTTTTTCACAGCTAGGTGTATGGCTATACTTTTCACTGAGAGTAAGAACTTCAGAGGAGGTGTTTGTGGGGAATGGTGATGAGTTTGGTTTTGAGCATGCTGAGTGTAGATGCATAAGGGAGAAGCCCAGTAGATAGTAGGATATACTAGTTTGAATAATAGGAAAGCTGTCTGGGCAGAAGTTGCAGGTTATTGTTCATCTGCCCACAGACAGATAATTGAAGACTTGAGATTCAGTGAAATCCCAGGGAGAAGAATGAAATCTTGAGAGAGGGAGGGAATATACACTGAGCCACCAACATTAGAAGTGATGGTGGAGGAAGAGGAGCATGGGGAGAGTCCAGGAAGGATGGGCAGGGGAATGCCAGATGCAGAGGTGACAAGGACAGGTGAACGATCCTAACTACCAGCACTAGAATTCCTCTTAAGAAAGGAATTATCTTTTTTCTTTCAATATTATCAATTCATTTGAGCTTCAAAACAGCCCTGTGAAGGTTACAGGAGCACATACAGATTGATCCCCAAGTCAGGAGTGAGGAAACTAAGACTCAAAAGGATACATTCCTTGCCCAAAGGGTTTTTTTAAAATTTTTATTTTAAATTGTGGAAAAAATATTTATAACAGAACATTTACCATCTTAACTATTTCTAGGTGTACAGGTCATCAGCATAAAGTATATTCACATTGTTGGGCAACCAATCCCCAGAATATTTCATTTTGCAAAACTGAAAATCCATACCTATTAAACACTAACTCCTCATTCTCTCTACCTCTCCGCCCCCGGCAACCACCATTCTACTTTCTGTCTCCATGAATTTGACTACTCTAGGTACTTCATATAAATGGAATCCTACAATATTTGTCCTTTTGTGTCTAGCATATTTCATTAGCATAATGTCCTCAAGGTTCATTCATGTTGTAACATGTGTCAGAATTTCTTTCCTTTTTTGAGGCTGAATTACATTCCATTGCATGGACATGCTAATCCCACATTTTGTTTATCCAGTCCTTCAGCAATGGACACTTGGATTGCTTCTACCTCTTGGCTACTGTGAATAGTGCTGCTATGAACATGGGAGTGAGGAATTATCTTTTTGAGACATATAGGACAGAAGGGGACCCTGAGAGCTCAATGTGAAGATGACAGATGTCATCACTGCTCTATATGAGAAAATGAGAGGCATTTTGCTCCTGACAGGGTCAGGAAGGATGAGAGGAGAGAGGCCAAGGAGGAGAGGTGGGGAGAGATGATCCAGAAAGATGGATTGGGGCAGGGAACACCTGAGGTGCAGGGGCCAGGTGGTCCAAGAACAGAGATGGCTAGTGTTCAATATAGAATGATGAAGTGGTTGCTTTGTTCCATCCCTCTTACTCAGCACATTTTGAGAAAATTTCCTCCACACAAATGCTCTGTGTGAGTTGCTTTTTGGTGGAAACTGAAGCAGGGGTTGAATTTCCCATCTTGGTTGACATGGAACCCAGACCAAGGGAGGGAGAAACAAGCTATAACCTGCACTGTGCAGGGGAGCAGTGGTTTCCAGAGGTGACCAAGGGAGTGCGAGCCCCTCAGAATTCACAGACATTTTTGGGAGGGTTCTGGACTTCCACAGAACCTCCTCTGGGATTTAGACGTCTGTGGAACAGAGCTAGGTGCTTTGAGTCAATTGCAGGTGGATTGGTGCCTATTAAGCTTTGGAGTGCCATGAATCACCCAAGGGTCCCAAACAAGTACAGGTTTTGATTCAGTTGGCTGGCGTGGGGCCCAGGATCCTGCATTTCTAACAATCTCGAGCTCATAGGTGATGGTGATGCTCCTGGTCTGTGGGCCACACTTCGGGCTATAGGGTTCTAGATCTTAAAGGGTTGGGAAATTCTTGATGGCGTCACAGTGTCCCCTTCCTCCACCACTCCCCTCTGTCCTCTCAGAGGGAGGCTATGACAGGGAAGGTCATGAGGAGCCACTGCTCTCTTGCTAGCCCTTCACCTCAGAGCTTCACTGTCCCCACCCAGGCAGTGCGGAGGTCACGCCAGGGTATAATGAGTGGCCCATTCTGCACACCTTGGCCCAAGGTATTAGAACAACAAACTGCAGGAGGTAAAACCAAAGACTCTTTCTGCACCGCTGGCCTCAGAAATCCCTCGCTCAGGAAGATGGAGAGAGGCGAAGAAAAGTTAAAACTGGTATTTTTCTTTAGAAACATTGCTCTGGGGAGCCAAGCATTAATTGAGTGTGTGATTGTGAGAGGGCTGTGTGGGAACCTCCCTTGTTTTCAACAGATGTGGAAGGAGACTGAGCCAGAATTCAGGAAAAAATGTTTTCCCCACATATCCACCCCAGCCCCAGAGCTGTGATAAAGTTGGCTAAACTACATTCAGGTCAAGCCTGGCTCTGGTAACCTCACGGAAACATAAGAATTCACTGAATCTGAAGTGTAAGTGGTGGCCAGAGTGCATTCAGTAGGAAGAGAGGAAGAGGAGGAGAGTTCCCTGAACTGGGCACCTATCATGGCCCCACCCTGCACTGGGATCTCCAGGGGCTGAGAGCTTCAGGTCCTGTGTGCATGATGTATGAGTCCCCTTGCTGCTTTCTTTTGCTGGGGACAGCCCAGCTCACTCAAGAGCACCATTGTGAAAAGACTGTCCTTACTTAGAGCTGAAATCTGCCTTTCTGCAACATCCATGCTAAGGATTTTGCACTGTGCTGCCCTCCTTAGCCACGGTGAGCAGGGCCACATTGCATCTCTGCAACACATTACACAGTTAACAAGGTGCACCTCGGTCCTACCCACTGGCCCATCTCATGTCAGAGATACCTGGCAGAAAGCAGGGGCTGGTTATTTTCTAAGGCTACAGATAAGGAAATGGAAGCCTTCAGATGCTGCTGTGCTCATGATAAGGTTAAGAGCACAGGCTCTAGAATCTGGCCGCCTGGGTTCAAAGCCCTGCCACGCTTCAGCTGTGTGTTTTTGGACAAGTCCCTTAGCCCCTCTAAGCCTCGGTTTCCTCGTCTGTAAAATGTGGATAATGACATGACATACTAGAGGGGGTTGTTGTAAGGACTAAGTGAAAGTGCTTAACTTCTGGCTTCTAGAAACTTCCCTTCTGCTATTGAGGAGGGAGAGAAGAAAAAGATGGAGGTTGAGTGATTTGCTCAATGCCACGAAATAGTGACACCCCATCAGGAACGTAGATATTCTATTGCTAATAGTTTATCGGTATTGGAACACTGATTCCAATACTCCTTCTACGACATTCATTATCTTGCATTCCTGGGTCCTTCAGAGGCTGACACTTCCCGGTGAGCCCCATGTTGGCACAGCCTGGTGCCCTCTGCACTGCTCACAGTAGTTGGTCAGCCTGTGCTGTGGTCAGGGAGTAGCCCGGCTTCCACAAGCTCCCTGATGCATGAAATTGCTCTGTTAACACTTTATGCCTAGGAGTTAGGCTGCCCTTTTCCCTTCAGCCTCTTTTAAAATGCAAAAGCCCCAGTGTGGCAGGGAGAATGGAAGGGAACCCACATTGGCTGAAAGCCTGTTGTGGTCCAACCACTCCTCAGAAGCCAACTCCCAACTAAGAAGCCAATATTATTTGTGCAAAGCACAGTGTTATTTCTCCTTCACACGTGAAGACAGAAAAGTCCAGAGAGGTTCAGCAACTTGCCTGAGGTCATATAACTAGCATTGGATGTGACAAGCATTTGAACCATGGAAGTCTGCCTCCAGTGTCTACACTCATAACCACTAGGGTATTGTCCCCACCCAGTGCTGCTTCTCTTGTAAGAAGAGGAGACTAATAGTTACACAGGGCTCCCCCTGAATAGTATGGTTTATAGCTCGTTTTGACCTCCCTTGCTCACTCTCCCTGTTCCATGTAAACACAGATGTGAAACTTAATCCCTTCCTAATTTCCTACCCCCACAAAAATACAGTACACGGAGCATTTGTGTGTAGGAGGTGCTCCCAAATGTGCCCACTATGCTATAGGTATTACACCTAATATACACGATCTCATCCAGCCCTTCCAACAACAGTGCAAGACAAGACAGGCACCACTGCCCTTAGTGTGGCAGCTGCGTAACGTCTCCATTAAGCAGGGACTCAGCTAGCTCTTCCTCTGGGCCACGCTGCCTCCAAACTTGCAGGCACTGTCTGACGAACACCCCAGGGGGCCTCAATCAGATTCTTTTAGGATGTCACAACAAGCACTTGGGGTTGGGCAGGCCCTAAGTCCAGCCCTCCCAAAACAAGCCTCATTCACTAGGGCGTGGAGGTCAGCAGGGAGCAATGAGGGTGATGGCGGGGTGTCCAACACAGCAGCTCAGCAGGCGGAGCAGGTTTCCAGGGAGTTTGGGACGGGAAGGAATGAAGGGTCCAGGCAGGCTGTCCATGTCAGGAATTTCAGTTATTTCCTGGAGGGTCAGTGTGGCCCACTGTGGCTCTGTGGACTCCAGCCGTGTGTGTCTTCAGACGAGCTAGAGCATCGGCAGTGTGTGGTCCAGGAGTAGGCAGGTGTGCCCCACCAGGGTCAAATACTGAGGGTCACAGATGGGATGAGGCCCTGCGAGAACTGAGCAGAGCCCCTCTCTTGAAACAACTGGAGAGGTGGACTAGCACAGTGGTTAAGGGGGAAGGTTTCTGAGACCACGCAGCCTGGGATCCAGCCCGAGCTCTTCTGTTTGTTAGCTGGGTGACCTTGGCAAGTTAATTAAATCCTCTGTGTCTCAGGCTCCTCGTCTGTCAAATAGGGATATCAATCGAATCTAGCCCATAAATCTGTTGTGGAGATTAAATAAACAAGAAAGAGAACAGCAGGCCCTGACTGCTTATAGCACCAGGAACTGGCCGAGCACTAAAAGCTAGGCCTTGGCGTTGTTGGGTGCCAGCCCGGCGCTCACAGCTAGGTTGTGGTTGTGGGTTGTGGTGTTCTCCTGTTGAACATAAATAATCTCACAAATGAGACAAAAAGAGAGAGGGGGAGAGAGAGAGAGAGAGAGAGAGAGAGAGAGAGAGAGAGAGAGAGAGAGAGACTATTTTATAATTTTTTCTAAGCACAGACAAAAACAGGGTCACTGTGCAAACCACAAAAATACCAAACGTCTCCTCTCCCAGCTCATATGATGATTGCTGCTTCCTTACTAATTACTTCCTGGGCTTCTTTCTATTCTTCTTCTCCTTCTAGATAAGATTCATTAAGACACCCAATCACAGGATTATCCTCAATTCCTGACAGTACCAAATACAGAGCAAACCTCCACTTCCTTGAACTCTCTCCAAAGTCACCTAACTCAAGCTCATATCCTATAATAAGTACTTTCTAATACCTTCTACCGAGACACCCCATGACTCCCTGTGACGTGGGTTCTCCCTCCTTGCAACAAGTCAATAAACTCAGTTTTGTTTGACTGTGGCTGTGCTCCTGGTGGTCCTTGGCTGGAGGGCACGGACATAAGTTAATAAACGGAAAGCGTGTAGAACAGTTCCTGGCACAGAGAAAGTGCCATGTAAGGGAGGCCATCATAATTACTGGGTAGGTGACCAAGGCACTCTCAGGTACAGGGAGGTCCAAGAGGGAAAGTGACAGGCAGGACAGAGGCCAAGTGCCAAGGTGGATTTAAGGCCAGGAGACTTCAATTTAGGTCTCAACCTACCATTCAAAATAGTAACTAACATTTTACCAAGCGCTTCAAAAGGGCCAGACAGGATATTGAGTGACATGGATGATCTCACTTACTGTGACACCATGGACAAGTTGCTTAACCTCTCTGAGCCTTAGTTCCTCTGTCTAAAAAAAAATGGGATAAATTAAAATACCTACCTCCTAGGTTTGTCATGAAGCACCAATGAGAACACAGTGTGCTGTAGGCTGTGGAATTGTATTAAAACGTGACTTAAATGGGCAAAGTCTGGGTTACGGTCATAAGGCTGCCTGGTTCTTCCAACTTGAAGTTGGCAAGGGGCAATAAGCTGGGCTGATTTAAAGTAAGGGCACTTAAATTGCTGAATTATTTTACCTTCCTCTCTACCTTATAGTAGAGGCCTGGACTTTGACTCTAAATTTTGCCGTTTTGCAATGATGGCGGAAAGGTGGCACCAGGGTCCCCTTCACTCAGCCTCACGTTGCCACGGAGCGTCTTGTCTAGGGAGACTGGAACGATGGAAGCTTTGGCTCCATATCGTTTATTCATATGAGCAATGAACTTGCCTGAGACCCGGTTTCTCTGACAAAATGGGAATAAATCTAATTCCTATCTTTATATTTGTGGTAAGGAGCAAGCAAAAAGGCACGTATGAGACTGTTGCAAGCTATGAAGGGGACATTATCAGTGTCTCTGAAGCTGCCACCTGCAGAGTGGACTCTCAGTTGGGGACCCAACTGTCTGCTGTCTGAGGGCTGAGCTTTTGGCCATTGGCCAAGGTGTTTGTTCATGTGCCGGTGTGAGTTACCACCCTCCCGTAAAGCCACGAGCAGTACGTGGGGTACAGGCTAACCAGCTGCACCATGGGAACTCACACGGGGCTTGAGCAAAACGGAAGTTTATTTCCCTCTTACCTAATAGTCCAAAGGAAAGCAGTCAGCTGAGTGGTGTGGCTCTGCTTCACAAGCCACCCAGGTGACGTCCAACTGGTTACTGCACCATTCCTACAGTGATGTCTTCATCTCTGATGGGGGCTGCGTTACCGTCTTATCTGATTTGCAGCCTGCAGGGAGGAACCAAAGCAAGTCCAGCATAAGGGACTTTGTTTATAAAAAGATGACCTGGAGGTTCCACGCATCACTTACCCTTAGTCACACCCCCACACTGGAAGGAAGAATGAAAAATGGAGTCTCTAGCTGGGTGATCATGTCCCCAGCTTCAGTTTGGGAGTTTCGTTATTCTAAGTTCAGGAGCAGGAATAGCAGAAGCAAGGAAAGCATTAGGGGAATAAACAGGGATCGATTCACCCACTGGATCACTGAACCTGGGCTAATGTCTGTAGTGAGTAAATATCTGGGTGAAAGGCAGAGTTTATTCAGATGTTTGAATTATACAATGCCAAAAATCAAATATTTGGAATCATCCCAGCAAATGTTCATAGTTTTTCAGTTTCCCTCTAGATTATTTTGATCTAAAACATTTTTTTAAGTATATTCTTTTAGAGATAGGGTCTTGCTATGTTGCCCAGGCAGGATTCAAATTCTTGGGCTCAATTGATCCTCCTGCCTCAGTCTCTCAAGTGACTGGGACTACAGGCACGCATAATCATGCGCAGCACATTCTAGATGTTGGCTCTGGGCAGACAGAGCTTAGTCCACATAACTTACTTCGTGAACACTCACCTATATCTACATACATAAAGGCAGGTATGCACATATAGACATACATGTATATACATGCATACACACATACATACATATAGAGTTAGCATGCATAGGTCCTAATCATGTGCAAAAGGAATGCAAAACATTACTCTCCCTCATTTCAGCATAATCATGGCATTGATCACAAAAATAGTCTTAGGAGCCAGAGATCTGGGTTCAAACGCAGCCTATGACGTTGGTACATGTCGTAATTCTGGGAAAGTTACTCAATTTCTCTCGACTTCTGCTTCCACTTTTGTAAAGTGAGTATACTATTACCTGGTTTGAAAGACTGTTTGGAAATTAAACGAAATGCCATACTTATTTGCCTTGCACAATGCTTTAGGTATAGTTGGTACATAATAAATATTAACTTTTTTATTATTATTAGGCAAGTAAGGCCCAAAGCAAGTTAATATTAATAGTAAACTAAGAATTTTCCATCCCTAACCACCCTCCTTAACATAAAGCAAGATCCTTTTTAAACACGGGCTGCTCTATGGTACAATGACTTCTTTTTAAAAATTTGTAAGACTTTTTTCCAAAGTAAATTTTATTGAAGTATAATATACAGAAAAGTGCACAAATGGAAATCTGTCCACGCTATCAGCACTTGGGTCAAACACCAGAACATTACCAGCACCTGGAAGCACCCTGTATTGTCCCCTCTAAGAGTAACCGCTACTTTGGATTACAGACTAATTTTGCCTTTTTATACTTTATACACATGTTATAGAATCACACATAGATGTTCTTATGTCTGGCGTTTCTTCACTCTGTGCGATGCTTGAGACACTGGTCCATATAGCTGCTTGTCATCATTGTTTGCTTGCTCCTTTGCACTGCTATTCAGAGTTTCAGTGAATATGCTATAATTTATTTATCTATTCTATTGTTCGTGGGCATCTGGGTTGGTCCTGGGTTTTGGCAATTATTAAGAGCGTTGTTAACAAACACTCCTGCATGTGTCTTTGGTGAACCCATTTCCATTGGGCACATACTTGTAAATGGAATTTCTGAGTATTAGGATTCACATATGTTTGCCTTTTGTAGATAACTGCCATGCAGTTTTACAAAGTTGTTGAAGTATCCGCTACTTTTACCTGGTAGGAACATGAGAGGCTTTGATAGTTCCATCTGCTCCCAATCTCTCCCTCACTGGACCTACACCTCCCGGAATTCAGGAATTTTACTCTATTTGGAATCAGTAACTCTTGAGTAACTCAATATATTATTAATAGTTAGTTATTTTGTTGTTGTGCAACAAATTCCGTCTAAACACAGTGGCCTAAAACAAAAATACATATTTATTATTTCTCATAGTTTCTGTGGGTCAGGAGTTTGGAATTGACTTGGCTAGTAGTTGAAGCTTGAAGTCTGTAATGAAATTGAATCAAACGTTGGCCTGGGAACTCTACATCTGAAGGGTTGCCTGGAGGATCCGCTTCCAGGGTGGTTCTCTTCTATGACTGGAAAGTAGTTGCTGGCTGTTGGCCGGAAGCCTTAATTTTTCTTTACGAGTCTATCCACAGAGCTGCTTGAGTGTACTCACAATATGGAGGCTGGCTTCCCACAGTGTGAGCCGTCCAAGAGCCCAGGGTGGAAGCAGCAGTGTATTTTATGACGTTGCCTTTGACATAACACATTGTCTGTTTCTCAGTATTTTATTGATCATCTAAGTCATCCTTATTCAATGTGGGAAAGCATGAACTCCAGAAAGTGAGGATTGCTAGGAACCAACTTGGAGGTGGGCTATCACATCCTCAAGCCCTCCCGGATAAAAAATAAAGACCTTTTTCTGTGATAATTGGAATTGTGATTAGCATGGGAAATAGGTAAATTTTGATGGACAAGGAGATGGGAAGATGAGAGAATATAGAGAATAAGTTAAGTCCAGGGAGAAAGGCAGGCTTGAATAAAGCAGCCAAGAGGCAGCTGAGTATCTGGGCAGGCAAGAATAAAAAAATAAAGTGTGTGGTAGGACTATGAGTAGGGGCCATAAAATGCCTGCATTTACTTACTAATTAGATTATGTATTTTGTCCATGAAGACCCAACTCTGTTACTGTTTGGATAAAAGTAATAGACCAAAATATTCTCAATTTTTCCCACAGGTCATTGAATTTACCATCTATCCATCCATCTAGGCATCCACCTCTTATTAAGCATTGAGCAAATGCCAGGTGCTATTCTAGAGGGTGCTGGGTGAGGCAGAAATGAGCAAATACACAATTCCTGACATGGGGGATGAGAGAGAGGGAACTAATTTTTGTTGTGCACCTACAGCATTCTAGTTCATTCACACTTACTATCTTAATTCTCATAACTACTGCAGATGCTGGCATTATGGTTCCCACTATACAGATGAATAAACTGAGGCTTGAGGGTTTGAATTACTTACTCAGAGTTGGAGTTGAAAAGTGGTGAAAGTGAGCACTCTGGTACAAAGTAGAAAGGTATTAAATGCCAGAGAAAAGTACACATAACAATACAATGGTAGTTCAGAGGATGGATGGAGTTCTTTTGCTTGCAGAGGTATGACAGGGCTTCATGGAAGAGTAGCATTTCATCTGAGTCCTAAGAGATGAGTAGGAGATGATGCAGAAAGGCCACGTGTCTGGAATGAAGAATATCAAAAACAAAGGCAGGAAGGTAGAAATGGATATTGCTAAATAAACTGTATAGGAGGCCATTGGTTTGGGTTGAGCTCCTGTACTGGGTCTATCAGACCAAACTGAAATGGAGTCACTCATGCTAAAGCTCCACGTCACCAAGCTGAAAGTACGTCATTTATCTGAGCTTCCAAGAAATCAAGAGACTGAGAAATAATAGGCAAATCCCCCAACAAGCCCCGTTTTGCTAGCATGATAAGAAAGTCCCCTCTGCTGTAACCTTTACAAGGAAAGGAACTTTGGAACCACCAATCTGCTTTTTGTTTTCTGTTTCTGCTTTCCTCAGCCCTTTTCGCTCTATAAAACCAACCTCCTCTACTCTGCTCATGGGAACATTCATCCTATTTTATAGAACAGAGTGTTGCCCAATTCTAGAAAAACAAATGAAAGCCAATTAAGATCTTTAAGCTAAATTAGTTGACTTTTGTCTTTTGACAATGTTTATAATAATATACACAGAAAGACACACACAGACATACAAAAATAATGTGATTATAATGAAATGTACATGAAGGAAAGAAGTGGCTGATAGGGGTGAACAAAATGGATTTGGGTCACACAAACATCAGACCGATGCCAGACTTAGTAGCTCTTTAATACAGCAGAGAGTCAGAGGAGGTTAGATCATCATCTTTACAGCTGAGTGTGAACGCCTTTCGGTCTGTTTGGGTAACATCTTCTTCAAGGTTATTCAAAAGTAAATTAGGAGTGCACCTTTGCATACACACAGGAAAAAAAATGTAGATTGACAAACTATGTAAAATTATCCAAGTTCCTGGATGAAAATGAAAAATACCATTGATCAATGACAACAAATAAACTTTTATAAACTGAGTTGTGAAATCTTGGACAGCAAGAGACCCAGAGTGAGGAGGCCAGGCCAGGAGAAGGGTGGGGTCTTCGTTTTAGACATAAGGCAGACTGACAGAGAGATAGCCAGGGAGGCGAAGGGTCAGGTCTGCTGTTAGTTAAAGATGAAAGAAAAAACAGCAGGACTTGGGGCTATTGATTCCCAGAAAAATCCTAGAATCTCTGAACTCGGTGTGGCCAAAGGGATTATTTTCTTTGATTTTGCAGTGTACGTATGCGCAAACTGAGGCCAAGAAGTAGGAGTGACTTTTCCTTTTAGAGCAGAGCGCCTTTGACTATACCTCAGCTTCCTGAGAACAAGACACAATCCCTGACCTCGGGAAGGCTGGGAGGGTAGAGAGCTCTGTGGAAATCACCAGGTGGCTGTTATGAGTGGAATTATGTCCTCCCTGCATTTCTAATTTGCATTCCTAACCTCCAGTACCTTAGAATGTGACTGTATTTGGAAATAGGGTCAGTGCAGATGTAATGAGTTAAGATGAGGCAATCCTAGAATAGGGTGGGCCCTGATCCAATATGATTGGTGTCCTTATTGAAAGGAGAAATTTAGACATGCACACAGGGAGAATGCCATGTGAACATGAAGGCAGAGATTGGAGAGATGCCAAAGATTGTCAGCAAACCACCAGAAGCTCAGAGGGTGACCTGGGACAGAATCTCCCTCACAATCCTCAGAAGGAATCAACCCTGTGGACACCTGGATCTTGGACTGGCCTCCGGGACTAGAGACGATACATTCCTGTTGTATTCCCACTTAGTTTGTGGTACTTTGTCACAGCAGCTCTAGGAAACTAATACAATAGCTATAAAAAAAACCAAATGAACAAACAAACAACAACAACAACAAAAAAAAACCAGACAGGCATGGGAGCCACAGGAAGTAGGCAATGTAAAGGAAGGAATATTGCATTAATGAAATATTAACAATTAAGCTATGCGTTAATGCATTCAAACACTGAGTGTGTATGAGACCCCTGGCTTCGTTCAAAAGTAGATATATGTAGAATTGGAATCAGATGCTCCCTGCCTTTGGGAAGCTCAACGTATGGTCTAATCAGGCGCATAATAGAAGTAAAGGTTCTGGGGCCCCCAAGGAGTGAGATAGGCAAAGGTTTGGATGTAGATGATGCCCTCTCAGTCAGGCCTTGAAGGATGAGTATATTTGCTTACTGGTTGCTTAATAGGGCTGATTATTTCTGCCACTGGAAAGAGCCTCCTAACATCTCCTTCCTGGTCTACACAGCCATCAAAGGGGCAAAATCATAGACTGGCTACGTTTGTCCACTCTGGCAGGTCAAACAAGCAGCCCCAACAACCCAGGCCAGTTGTCTCGATCCCCTGCCCTACTTGGCTGTCATTTGTAGGAAAAAACAGCAACAGAGATGCTGACCTCTGGCTGCTCAGGCCTGAGTTCCCCTGGAGCTTCAGGCTCGTGCAAGAACTGGCTTCAGAAATTCATCCCTGTGGGGGGTCTTTCTATTCTGGCTGCCCAGACCTCTCTGTAGTGCTAAAAAGTCAGATTGTGTTATTAATGTATTAAAAACAACAAAAATAACCTTTTCTTTCCAAATATCCCATGCATGGGAAGCCAAGTCTTCAGCAGGTCATTAATATGTTGATGTTTTGAAGGACTACACTTCCAGGCCCTAAAACAGGAGCCAGGCTGCTGGCCTTGGCTTTGAGACCTCTTGGCTCTCCCTATTAAGGCCCCCCAGGCTCCTAAACTTTAGCCCCTGGCTGCCACTGCTCTGAGCAACACTGCTAAGAAACACAGCAAAGAACAGAGCCAATTGCGGCTGGAGCCACATCTGCTGCTGTGGAATGATGTCAAATGTGCTGGGGGAGGGAGGCATCTTCTGACTCCAATTACCTCCCCAGTGGTCTGACATGCTCCCTGAAATTCCATTAAGCTGATGGAACCTATTCCTTTAGGTTCGTAAGGGAGAACAATGGAGCAGAAGAGGGCCAGGACACAAACCAGCAGTCTGCTGTGCCTGGCTGATTGCATTGGAAAGCCCTTGGTCAGGGCATGCAAACTCACTTGCCCCAGGTCCTAAGGCCCCCCTTGGGTATTGCGTGGGGCCCCATTCACCATGGTTGTTACCTGCATAGCCCCTCCAGGCATTTGTTTTTGTAACCTTTGCTCAACTTATCCACATATATGGTTTTAACCACTATCTAGGTAGAAATATTTCAAAATTTCCATCTCTAGTCGATGCCTCTTCTAATTGCTTATCCCTGAGTACTTCATCCTCAACTAACTCATCATTATTCCTCACAAAACAATTCCTCTCCATTTTCCCAAGTCAGAAACCTAGAAAGCATCCTTAACCCTTCCCTTTCTAGCACATCCAATCAGTCACTAAGCTCTGCTAATATTACTTCCTAAAAGTTTTTTATAACTGTTCCCTCCTCTCTATTCTTTCTGATAATTCCCTAATTCAGGACTACATTTTCTTTTGCTTAACCTACTACAGCAGCTTCCAAAAGGGTCTCCCTACTATCAGCGCATCTCCACCCAGTCCATTCTCCACTTAGCAGCCAAGATTTTTTTAATGTAAATCACACTGAAAAATAGGAATAAAAATAAACTACCTCAACATAATAAAGTCCATATATGAAAAACCTACAGCTGACAATCATACTTAATGGTGAAAGACTGAAAGCTTTTCCTCAAAGATCAGGACTAAGACAAAGATGTCTGGTTTTGCCACTTTTGTTTAACATAGTAGGGAAATTCCTGGCCAGAATAATTAGGCAAAAAAAGAAATAAAAGGCATCCAAATTGGAAAGGAAGAAGTGAAATTGTATCTGTTGTCAGATGACATAATCTCATACGTAGAAAACTCTAAAGATGCCAGAAAAAACTGTTAGAACTAAAAATAAACAAACTGGCAACATTGCTAAATACAAAATCAACGCACAAAAATAAGTTGCATTTCTATGTACTAACAATAATCAATCTGAAAAGGAAATTAAGAAAACGATTCCATTTACAATAGCATCAAAAAATAATAAAATAGAAATAAGCTTAGCCAAAGAGACAAAATATTTATATACTGAAAACTGCAAAATATTGCCGAATGAAGTTAAATAAGGCACAAATAAATGGAAAGACATCCTTTGTTGACGAATTTGAAGAATTACTATTTTTAAGATGTTGATACTACCAAAGCGATTGTAAAAAGAAAATTAAAATCTCAGGACCATCCACCTAACTCCTTATGCAAAGAGAAGGTAAAGGCATCAGCTACCTGTGAAGAACTGGTCCCACAGATCATTCATTAAGGAAATTTCTTGCTGGCCTTCCATAAACAAGGACATGCAAATTGTAACTTTGGGTTTGCAGGCTATGTTTAGCTCCTAAAACTAAAGTCTGTTCTGATTTCACACTAACAATGAATTACAAGATTATCTTTACCAGTGTAGAACAGAGACAAGACAGGATCAGACATTCTTCCACCTACCCAGAGACATCTACATCGATTGATGCTTCCTTACTTCCCTTTTTCTCTTCTAACATTCACCTTATCTTATATAAAATTTATATTTTCCTGGGTTTCACAAGAATGTAACCATTTTGTCTCACTGCACCCACCCATCCCCCTGCCACATGCTTTTTTTCAGTATACCTTTAAATGCTAAAACTTGCAAATTCCCCTTCAGAAAAGCAGCCATAGCTTTGTCTGTGGTTTGTGTTTTTTCCCAGGGCATATCCTCAACTTTGGCTAAATAAAACTCCATTGATTGAGAGTTTTGTCTTGGTCACTTATTTTGGTTGACACAATCTACAGATTTAATGCAATTCCTATCAAAATTTCAATGACTATTTTTGTAAAATTCATTTGGATTTTTTTCTTAAAATGCATTCTAAAATGTATACAATATCTCAAGGGACCTGATCCATCAAAACAATCTTGAAAAAGAAGAACAAAGTTGGAGATCTCAACTTTCTGATTTAAAAGCTTATGGCAAAACTATGGTAATTGAACAGTGAAGTACTGGCATAAAGATAGACAAAAATGAATGGACTAGAATAGAGAGCCCAGAAATAAACCCTTATGTATATGATCAAATGATTTTCAACAAGGATTCCACAATCAGTCAATGGAAGAGAGGACAGTCTGTTAAACAAATGGTATTGGAAAAACTGTATATCCACATGAAGAAAAATGAAGTTGGACCCTTACCCTAAAACATTTAAAATTAACTCAAAATGGATCAAAGACCTAAATATAAGAGCTGAAAATATAAACTTTTAGATGAAAACATAGGGGAAAAGCTTCATGACTTTGGATTTGGCAATGACTTTTTTGGATATGACACCAAAAGTACAAGCAACAACAAAAAAAGATAAGTTAGACTTTGTTAAAATTAAACACTTTTGTGTTTCAGAGGACACTATAAACAGAGTAAAAAAGCAACCCATGGAATGGGGAAAAATACTTGCAAATAAGGTATCTTATAAGGGATTGATACCCTGAATATATAAAGAACTCCTATAACTCAACAACAAAAGTAAAAATCCAATTTAAAAATGGGCAAAGACCTTGAATAGACATTTTTTTGGAGAATATATTTGAATGATCAATAAGCATAAGAAAAGGTGCTCAATATCACTAAATATTAGGGAAAGGCAAATCAAAACCACAATGAGATACCACTTCATATCCATTAGGATGGCTATTATAAAAAACCAACCACCAACCAACCAAACAAAAATAAACAAAAAACTCCAGAAAAATACAAGTTTTGGCAAGAATGTGCAGAAAATTAGAATGCTTATGTACATCGCTGGGGGTAAAGTAAAATGGTGCAGCCATTACAGAAAACAGTATGGTCATTCCTCAAGAAATTGCACATAGAATTGCCATACAATCCAGCAATTTCACTTCTAGATATAGACCCAAAAGAATTGAAAGCAGAACTAGAACAGATTTAGTATACCCATGTTCACAGTAGCATTTTCACAATAACCAAAAGGTGGAAGCAACCCAATTATCTACACAGGGATGAATAGATAAGCAAAATGTGGTATACATACAATTATGGTATACTCACACAATGTGGTATACATACAACGGGATATTACTCAGCCTTAAAAAGGAAGGAAATACTGACACATGCTACAACATGGATGAATTTTGAGAGCATTATGCCAAGTGAAATAAGCCAGTCACAAAAGGAGTGTATGATTCACTTACATGAGGTACCTAGGGTAGTCAAATTCATGGAGACAGAAAGTAGAACGATGGTTGCCAGGGTTGGGGGGAGGGCAGGATGAGGAATTAATGTTGAATGGGAACAGAGTTTCAGTCGAAGATGAAAAAGTTCTGGAGACAGATGGTGGTGATGGTTGCATAATAACATGAACACACTTAGTGTCACAGAGCCTCACACTTAAAAATAGTTAATGTGGTAAAACTTTGTTATGCATTTTACCACATAAAAAAGTAAATCCAGTGTGGCACTCCTCTGCTTAAAACCCTTAATGTTGTCCCATCACCTTTGGGGTAAATGTCACCATCTTTGGCTCACAAACAAGGACTTTCTTCATCTGACCATGTGTATGTCCCTATCTCGTAACTGTTTCTATTTTACCTTTCTTATTCCAGCAACAAGTAAGTTCTGGTAGTGTCTCAAAAATGAAGGTGATTTAGCCACCCTGAATGTACTCAAGCAGTATCTTCTGCCATCCTTTGTAGTTCTCAGCCCTGATTGCATGTGAAAATCAACCGGGGAGCACAAATAAATATGAATGCCTGGTACCACTCAAAACCAGTTAAATTAGAAATACCTCTGGAGGGGACCCAATCATCAATATATATTTCTTAGTTCTGCAGATGATTTGAATGGGCAGCCACTGCTCTAGAATATAATTTCCAAGAGCCTGGATGGTTAATTCATTTTTCAAAATTCGGCTTAGGCATCCCCTCCCCCAAGAAATCCTCCCTGAGGCCACCTGTTAGGCTGGGCAGGGCACCCATGGACTTCCTCAGGCCCCGGTGTCGGTTCCCACACTGTATTGCAAGTGTCATGACTTCTCTGTCTCTCTCACCAGGCCGAACTCCCTGAAGGCAGGGATGATGTTTTACTCATCCTGGTTGTCACTGTTCCAGAACAGGATCAGGGCCACCACATGCAAACTGCCTTTTCCCTCCCTCATACTCTTCCCCTTGACAGAGGTCTTCATAAACATCTTCTTCCTTCAACAAAGGCCCCCCAAAGTGAGGACATTTGCCCAGTGACTCACGGCAGTGTGGCAAAGGCAATATTAGAATGAGTTCCTTCAGCGTCCCACTCTAGGGCTCTCCTTACTTAACAGTCTCATACTGTATGTGAAAATCAGTGAAAGGCTCACACCCCTTAATAACTTTCCCAAACTCTCCCTGAAGCAACAGCTGGGGGGTGACTCATCACCAGGAGAGTGCTAAGGTGGCTTATGTGCGGGTGTAGAGAGAGTCCGCGTACCTGGTGGGAACGCACGTGGTTAAATGCATGTGATTTGAGAACTGGGATTTAGAAATCAGGAGGGAGGGCCTGACCCTGGTGCTGTTTACTTGAACTTTGACAAATAAAATTGCCTCTCTGAACTTCAGTTTCCTCATCTCTTGAGTGAGGATAGTATTACTTTGCTTTTTAGCTCATGGGGTGTTTTTGAAAGTCAATCAGCCAATGAAGAGTGGGATGGATATGTTGAGATCTATTCACACAACGGATATATGGAACCACCTGAATGAACAGACCACAGTCATGTGCAATGCTGTGGATCAGTCTCACAAACAATGTTGATGAAAGAAGCCAGACATAAAAAGTATAATAATTCTGCATGATTATCCATATATAAAGTACAAAAGTTGGCAGAACTGGTCCGTGCTGCTGGAAGTCAGGAGCAGTGAGTAGTGCCTGGAAGGAGGCCCGAGGGGCCAAGGGGTGCTGGCAATGTTCTGCCTCTTCATCTGAGTGCTCGTTACTAAGATTTATTCAGTTTGCGAAAATTCATCAAGCCATAACTTTATCATATATGTACTTTTCTGTATGTATACTATACTTCAATTAAATTTTTTTTTAAAAATCTAGAATGAGGCTTATAAAACATAAAAGTACTATGTAGCAAGAATACATAATGGTAATGATTATATAAACATAGATGAATGTGTATGTACTTATGTGTGTACATACATACACATACGAACAGACATATAATCTACTTTTATTGCTGTTTTCCATTAATACTAAAGGCACAATGGCAAGTGCTTTACACATGTTATCTCAATCGTTACAGACATTCCATTTTACAGAAGAGGAAACTGAGACCAGAGAAAATAAGAAATTTGCTTATGATCATTCTGACCTTGGGCAGAACCTGACTGTTCTCAAAGTCAGACCTCTGGCCAACTCAAAGTAAATAATTAAAAAGCGAACAGGCCTTAAGGTCAGGAAGAATACTGACTATGTGAACTTGGACACGTTTCCTAACCTTTCTGTTGACTCAATTTCCTCATCTGTGATATGGAGATAATAATACCTGACCTTTTGCAAGTCACAGGTGGTGAGGACTAATTAAAAAGAAATGGGATAAGAAAGAAGAAAGATCTATGACTCAGTCATGCAGGCTCTCTGGGGCTGTGTTGAAATACGCAGGAAAGTCAGAAAATGTTTAAATGGGAGGGAAGGGAAATGGAAACAGAAGGAAAATCAGAACGGAGGTGAGCTCTGTTTATAAGAAACTGGTGCATGAGAAAAGATTTTGGAAACTCTTTACCTCATTTATTGATGGGATAGGAATCATAACTATGTATGTCCTGCAAGTTACCTTTAACAACAATTTTAAAAACAATATCCCTAGACAGTATAATATAGTGGAGAGAGTACCCTGAATCGTAATTCTGATTTCACAACTTCAAATCCATGGTTACATTTGGACATGTCATGTAAATGCTCTAAATATCTTGTTCTCTCCGGAATTAACAGGAATGTTAATACTTGCCTGACTTCCTGGGAAGAATAAAATGAGAAAATAGAGATACAGATTATTTGAAAAGTTAAAATACTTTGGGTATTTGGCTCAGGTTAAAGTCACTGTCACTGGCCATATGACCCAAACCGGTTCGCATTTCTGAACCTGTTTACTCACCTGTGGAAGGTGTAAAAATAGGATCTACGTCATCGAATTGTTAAAAGGATTAAATGAAATAATGTAGGTAAACGCTTAGCATAGTGTCTGGCCCAGGTTAAGACTCGATCGGTGGTCGTGTTTATGACAGAGAGCAAGGACAACAGCAATGAAAACAGTTCTTTACCGCTGGGAAGCAAGAAAAGGTGGGATATGTTGGGCATTTTAGGTAATTTTCATGGAAAATTTTTAAAGTCCACGTTTCTCAGCCTTTTTAATTTGCCCTTATCCCGAGAAACTCCAACAGAAGGGCGTGCCTCCGGTCCTGTGCTTCTCTGTGAATTTTCTTTGACTCTGCAAGGTTAGAAGCCTCCCATCTCCCGTGATTGAACACTCCCAAGACATTGGATCATTTCCTGAACTTCATTTGTTTAATAACTAATCTTTTATTGCCTTCCCTCTTTTAAAGCCAGCCCGTCTTGTTCCCACCCCCAATCTTTTCAAGGTCTCACCTCTTTAATCATGTGGATAACGCTGAGACACACCACAAACCATTTTAATGGAGGGCTGATAAGCGAAGGCTATTTTCCCT
Source organism: Lepilemur ruficaudatus (assembly GCA_963574885.1). Taxonomy (NCBI): domain Eukaryota; kingdom Metazoa; phylum Chordata; class Mammalia; order Primates; family Lepilemuridae; genus Lepilemur; species Lepilemur ruficaudatus. The sequence goes on along the minus strand of CAUYRT010009499.1, from coordinate 40,657 downwards.
CCCGTCTGCTTCTCAACCTAACGTAACAGTATTTCAGATGATTTTCAATAATCCCAGCAAATCACTCATGTCATTCTCCCACAGCCACCTAGTTAATATTCCTGGTCAACAGGTTTCTTCTGGCTCTTTTGTCTGGGAAAGGCTGTTACACAAGACAAGAACCCAGAACACCAGAAAAATGAGTCTATACCTGGAATTTGCACAAACTAAGCCCTCAACTGCAAGATGAACAAGTTAATAATAGCAGCTACCATCCCTGAGCCCTAATTCTGTGCCAAGTATTCTACCTGTATTATCATGATTAATCCTGACAAAACTTGCCAGGGAATTCTCTCATGTCCATTCTACGGATGCAGAAACTTAAGTGTAGGACAATGTTACTCAAAGTGTGGTCCTCTGAGCAACAGCATTACCTGGGAATTTGTTAGAAATGCAAATTCTCTGGTTCCACCACAAACCTACTGGATAAGAATCTCTGGGTGTGGTGTTCAGGAATCTATGTTTTAAGAAGCCCCCAGGTGATTCTAATGCAGGCCAAAGTTTGAAAAGCACTGGACTAGGAAAGGTGAGTAACTTGCCAAGTTCATAGAACTCATAAGGATCAAAGTGAGGCTTGGAAACAGAGTTTGGCTGACTTCTAAGCCAGAGTCAGAGGGGCTATAGAATGAAATGGTTCACAGAAGTTTTAGGATTTGAAGTAAAATTGTCTTGTACTATAAAGACATCTATTATTTCATAGAGTAAGATGAGCAGAGGTAGCTTAGCTCCAGGATTGGTTTAGTTCGGCAGGTCAATGGCTTTATGACTCTAGCTCAGCAGCCCCTCTCTCATTCTCTTGGCTTTCTCTTCATGGTCATAAGAGGGCTGCAGTAGTTCCAGGCATTACATTTTGTCCCTCAATGCCCAAAGTTCCAAAGGTGGAGGCAAAAGGAAAGACTCTGTCTCTTCTTGCATGTCTTTTTATGAGCAATCATTGTTTTTTTTTCTAAGAAGTAGTTCCCCTCAACAGACCCTCTCTCATACATTACTGTTTAGAATTTCACTGAATGCTCATTCCCAAACCAATCACTGGGAAGAAAAATGGAATAACAAGTTTAGATAGGACTAAACAAGATTCACCTTACCTGAAGCACATGGGTACCTGCACGAACATAGGGTGGAAGTGCTAGTTCAAGCAATAGGTACAAATTATGAAATGGTGAAAGATGATTGGATTCATAGGATGACATTAAATGACAGAATTTCAGATAGAAAAATTAAGTTTATGCCATAAGATATATGGAACCTGCAAATTTTTTAGTAGGGGAGAGGAACACATGCAGGCACATATGGGAAGAGCCTGCTGGTGTGGAGGAAAGACGAGCACTGGACGTGGGAGAGGGGATGATGGAGGGCAGTGGGGGAAGACCAGCTGGTGCGTTAGCCTTGGTAGAGTTTGCTAAAGCCCTGGCTTAGGTAAGTGGCCTTGAGTATGAAGGACAGGTGAAGATCAAAGTCTATTGGAAGGAAAATTGGGAAGAGCAGGTGAATCTCCAAAAAGAGATAAAAAGGGGGCTGAATCAGAGGATTATGAACTGTCTTCATGTCTGTGACCAGTTGTTTCCCTGGCCCTCTGGGGCTGGGATGGAGAGAAAAGTACCAACTCCCGCAAAAGGACTTTATGCAAGTTAAAGAACCTATCAACTGCATCTTGTATGATAGGTTATTTAGAAGTATGTGCCTAAATGCTTAAATTTGGTGCTTGGCTCTGTGACATCACAATAACAGTAGTGCCATTTATTGGCAGTCTGGTATGTCCTGCTGGTTTACTTATTTATTTAATTTTTATTATAGAAAAATCTCAAACATATGCAAAAGTAGAGAGAATAGTATGATGAACCCACATTAACCAGCTTCAGCCCGATCAAATCCTAGTCAATCTGTCTTGTTTCCTTCATTTGCTCACCCACTCTCCCCTACCTCACCCTCGCACAGGTTAATTTATTTTAAGAACAGCTTTGCTGAGACATAATTCATACACCATTCGATTCACCGATTGAAGAGTACAGTTCAAAGGCTTTTAGTATACTCAGAGAGTTGTGCGACCCCCACCACAATTTGAGAACATTTCTTCACCTCCAAAAGAAACCCTGTGTCCTCTATCACCTCCATGATTGCTCCCTACTCCCAGCACTAATCAGCCACTAATCTACTTTCTGTTTCCATAGATTTGCCTATTATGGACATTTCATAGAAATAGAATCTTGCAACATGTAGTCTTTTGTGACTGGCTTCTTTCGATTAACAATTAGTGTGGTTTTAGAGGTTCATCCATGTTGCAGCCTATATCTTTGCTGCATTTCTTTTTATTGCCAAATAATAATCCATTATATGAATAAACTACATTTTATTTATCCATTTATCAGTTGGTGTACATTTGGGTTGTTTCCACTTTTTGCCTAGTACCAATAAGGCTGCTATAAACATTCATGTCCAAGAACATTCGTGTATAAGTGGGCATATGTTTTCATTTCTCTTGGGTATGTGTCTAGGAGAGAATTTTCTGGGCAATATGGCAACTCTATGTTTAACATTTTAAGGAACTACCAGACTGGTTTCCATAATGACTACACCATTTTACATTCCCACTCGCAGTGTATAAGAGTTCCAATTTCTCTACATTCTCCCCAGCACTTGTTATTATCTGTCTTTTTAATTATAGCTATCTTAGTGGGTGCAAGGGGAAATTACCTTGTGATTTTTATTGGCACTTCCCTGATGGCTAAAGATGTTGAGCTTATTGTGCTTATTGGCCACTCATATGTGTTCTGGGGAGAAATATCTATTCAGATCATTTGCCCATTTTTTAACTTGGGTTACTCATATTTTTATTATTGAGATAAAAATGTCTTCATATATCCCAGGTATAAGTTCCATATCAGGTATATAATCAATAAATATTTTCCCCCATTCTGTAGGTTGTCTTTTCTCTTTCTCACTGGTATCCTTCACAGAAAAAAAGTTTTTAATTCTGATGAAGTCCAAGTTATCTTTTTTTTTTTGCTTGTATTTGTGGTGTCATATCTAAGAAACAGTTGCCTAACTCGAGGTCACAAAGATTTATGCCTACGTGTTCTTTTAAAAGTTTTATACTTTTAGCTCTTACACTTAGGTGTCTGAACCATTTTCAGTCTAATTTTTGTATATGGTGTGATGTGTAGTGGCGGGGTCCCACCTCATCCTTTTGAATGCAAATATTCAGTTGTCCCAGCACCATTTGTTGAAAAGAATATTTAAAAAAATGATTGAATTGTCTTGACTTGCTTATTGAAAATCAACCAACCATGATCAGTTATTTTGAAGGCAATCCCAGATATCATGTTAATTCACCTGTAAATATATTATATACCCTGGTGTTTTATCTATCTACTCCTTCATCCTCACAACAATCATACCTTTCATACCTCACAACAATCAAATCTTTCCTATCACATTTGATAGGAAAGGATGCTGACGCTTGGAGGCGTTGGGTGACTGGTCCAAGATCACGCAGCTACTGCAGTAACAGAGCCAGATCCAAAGGCTGCACGCTTCCTGTTACACTACCATCTGCTGCGGCCAAAACACAGTGAAATATAGTAGTAGTGAGAGCAGCATGACTCAGGCAAACCTCGCCTCCAGTTCCTTAAACGTATCATTTAACTTGTTTACTCTCCTCACTGGCATCATCACCGTCTTTATTTGCCCTTCATCCAGTATTCTGCTCATCAGGAGATAGCAAGACAGCTCTCTGAAAACTCATAAATTATCTCCGCAGAATGCAGAGAAAAGGTGAGGTTGAAAAATCAGGGCAAGGAGTCTGTGAATTTGCATCAACCTGAGAGGTGACACTGTCCATCCTGAAGTGAGGAGTGGGTTGAACAATCTTAACTTTCAAATGGAATTTGAAATTTTGCTTGCTAGAAGAAAGACTCGGATGATCAAGTCTGGGAATTGAAAGACACCTTCAGTGGTAATTCGACAGACCTCTCATTGCACACATGCAAACATGCCCAGTGGCTTTCTAAAGGTAACCAGTCTAGTCAGTGGCTGAAAAGGACAGTCAAAGGCAGGTCCTCTGGTTTCTGTACTAGGGAATATCAGAATTTTTGGTTCCTAGAACCTACCGGGCATGAAGTATCAGATAACCTGTCTTTACCAAGCAAAAGGTAATCTTAATGAGACTCTAAATAAATTGCAGGAACGCAGAAAAGGGGAGAAAAACCACTGATGATAGAGATTATTCTGAATCTGCCTGTGGGGCACAGTAATTTTCAAAGATCTACGAGATAATAACCAATCAATCTTCTGAGTCTGAGGTAAGATATATAATCCAGGAATTGGAGAGCATCATGCAGACTCTGTCATCTTTCCAATAAGGCAACGTTGGACACTGCCTGGGACACATCAGAAATACTGTAGAGAGAATGTGGGTTTAAAACAACCGGGGCAAGGAAGAAGTGTGTAGCCTACGCTCGAATGGCTTAGGGCCTGCACCAGGAGACAGATTCCCACCAAGGTGGGCAATGTAGGGGACGGAACATCAACTAGTGACGTCACCTTTAGGACTGGTATCTTTTACGCAGCCACATCTTCTACATCCAGGAGAAAGTGCTCCCAGGAAAGGTCCTGTTGGTGGCATAGCATAAGTGATGTAGCAAAGCTTCAGGGTCAGCTAGACCAAGGTGCAAATTTTAATTCCTTTACTGTCCAGCCATGTGATTGTAGGCAAGTCATTTCACTTCTCCAAGCCTCAGTTTCTTCCTCTGTCCGGTGGAGGATGTTGTGAGGATTCACTGGGACAATGGCCCTGGCACATAGTAGGTATTTCACTTGAGATTTTTTTGCCCCCACCCTGAGTCTTTCTCAGTTTAGTATGAGCTTTGGTCTCCCTGCCACCTCTCCAGGTACTATTTAAATCTCAGGACCTATATCTTTCAGCATGAAATTTAAAATTTCATTCTCCTACTGAGAGGCTTTCAGATCTAAAAGGGCAGAGGCTGTGCTGGGGAGCCTGGGGCCAGAGTGTCCATGGCAGAATGAACGCCTGGACTCTCCACTCAATGCTTCCTCCTCAGCATCACCGTGATGTGCCTGGGATGCTGGTTGCCATGACCACCTAATTATTTCCTCTAGGTCTGACCACCATGACAAATTGAAACACTTGCCAAACTCTCAGCCAAACAAGCAGCAGATGTCCAATTTGAAAAAACATCATTCCTGAACAATAATATTTGGTTTCCCTTCAATCACATGGACCCATCCGCAGAAATGGTGGCCGGGAGAGGCAGCTGCGAGGAAGCCAAGAATAAGACCTGGGGAACAGGAGGGGGCGAGACTTCTGGTCTGTGTCTTCCTTGGGATAAACCATGCAGGAGGCACTCCTTACAGAAATACTGATTAATTTATATACTCACTAAGTATGTTCCACTGGTCTAGGGACAAGCTCTGAACAGCCACCCAGCACCAGTGGAGAGCAGAGAAAATGGCTTCCAGAGTCAGAGGTGGGTGTCAATACCACTTTTGCCTTTGACTAGTTGGGCAACTTTGGCCAAATTCACTTCTCTGAGTTCTGGTTTCTTCATATAACATGAAGGTAATAATACCTGCCTCATAGAGTTGTTGTGGGATTAAAGTAAAGAGCATAAGGATTTAGCACACAGCTTAGACATAGAGTCCTTGATGGGTGTTAGCTATAAATTTGTTTTTAAATCATAACACAGTCTAATATGCCTACTCTTCTGCAATATATCAGGATTAATGACTAATTTTGATAAGCAAAGAATCCCATCCAAACAATAGTATCTTATAAATTATTCAGTACAACATAACTATTTTACAAAGGAAGAAACTGAGATCTAGAGAGATTAAGGCATTTGCCTGTAATCACACAGCTAGATAACAGCAGGCTAGGATTAGAATGCCAGCTTCCTAACATCCAACCCAGTGCCTTTTCCACCATATTATATAATGTCTAAGAAAGAGGGGGGGGGAAGAGAATTAGCATTTATTGAGCATCAAATATTCACAGATATTCTTCATAGATTTTTTAAATTTAATCATTACAGTGACAACAGAATGTAAGGTATTATTATCCTCATTTAACAAGTGAACAAACTAGAATATAACCTCTAAAGAGCAAGAACTATGTCTTTCTTACTCATTTTTGTAGCCTTAGCAGGCAGAATGGTACCTGGCACATAGTAGGTTCCCAATAAATATTTGTGAATGAGTCAGATAGCTAATAAATGGTAGAGCCAGGACTTGAAATAAAATCTGTGTGACTCCAAAGCTCATGCATTTTTTTGAGCTTGGCCTTTGTACTTCCTCCCATAGGAGAAACAGTATGTAGAAAGGAAGAAGGAAGAAAAGACTCAAACATCTTTGAGGATCTTTTAAGTTTTAAGACATTAAACTAGGCACATTTTTATGTTATCTCATTTACCTTTTACAACGACCAAGAATAACTGCTTTCTTTTGTAACTATATGAGGAAATTGAGATGCAGAAAGCTTTAGTGACTCTTCCAATGAGTCAGAAAAACAAGGGCTCAGATTCCAGCTCCAGACTTTCACCTTCATCTGGGCTCTTCTCATCATATCGCAGCTGCTTGTAGACTGCAGCCAGAAGGAGGCAGGTGGTGGGCCACGAAAATATCAGGCCTGTCATATAATGGGGTGAGGGTGGGGCAAGAATAGCCCCTTCAGGCTTGTCACTGAATGTCAGTCAGGACGCCAGAGCTGTGGTGGCTCTCCAGCACCAGAGGTGCAAAGATAGAAAACCAGTAAGCTGAGGATGGCTGGGTACTTGGGGACCCTGTTGGAGCTTGCACAAAACCTGGGAGATGCCTGCCTCTCCTCTTCTAGTTAAATTTGGTAACTAAAGTTCTCTGTTTCTTAAGCTTTTATTAGTTGGCATTTTGTTATCTATATCCCAAACCATTTCTAGCTAATATGCTGTACTTTTCAGGAGTGAGGGGTGGGGGTGTAAAGACCATGGCACTTATTGTCTATTTTCTGATGGACAGATACTATGGCTTGAAATTTTGTGGTTCCCCAAAATTCATATTTTGAAACCTAACCCCTATGGTGACGGTATTAAGAGGCAGGGCCATTTGGAGGTGATTAGGTCATAAGGCTCTGCCCTCATGAATGGGATTAGTGCCCTTATACAAGAGATCTGAGGGGGTTCCCTCACCCCTTCCACCATCTGAGGATACTTGGAAGGCACCATCTATGAAACAAGAAATGGGCCCTCACCATTTGACACCGAATTGGCTAGTGCCTTGATCTTGGACTTCCCAGCCTCTAGAACTATGAGAGATAAATTTCCGTTGTTTATAAACTATTCAGTTTAAGGTATTTTGCTATAGCAGCCCATGTGGCCTAAAGACAACAGGCAAATCTGTTTACTTCTAGAATTCTCAGTGTTCATAGTTTTATTAGTGGGGGGTATTTGTTGGTTGAAAGTATCAGAAAAGAACTGGAGCCAACTTACAAGAATGAGGGGAAATTGTTACAGAAATGAGAGTTCCCTCATGGAACCCAAATACAGGGATTTGGCTGAGCCTGGCAGAGGCCTGAGAGCAAGATCTCAAATGCATTTGGCAATCTGTTTCTCTCCAATGTCTGCTCTTCTGAGTTCTTCATACTTCTCTCTCTCTCTCTGAAAGATAGCCACCATCAGCATCCACATTTACACGTAACAAAGTCAACCACCAGAAAAGACACTGAATCTTAAGCACACTTATAATTTCTTCAAGAGCAGTTGTGATCAGCCACACTTAGATGTTGTGCCCACTGATGCAGCAATCAGCTCTGACCAGCAGGAAGGATCATAGGGTATGGACATGGCTTCCTGGGGCTGATCCCCCATGCACTGTGTAGATGATGGAGCAGTGAAGTTCTAGAATAAAGGGGATGAAGATATAACCCAAAAGGTATATCTTATAAATCTCCATCTCCTCTCCCTTCCTGAGGCATTAAGCACTGGTTTCAGCTGTTATCAAGGCCAAGTGGCATCCCTGTCTTTACTACAGTTTGGTCTTTTGTTCATTTAACATTGAACAGGCTGGATTCCAGGCACTAGGTATGGAGCAGTGAATGAATCTGGCTAAGTCACTGCCCTCAGCAGTCTTATGCTTTCCCCCTTCAGTTATATGGGAACTCCCATATCCTTCTAATAAGCCATCTCTTTTCCTGAGCTTATTTGAGATGGGTGATTGTCACTTCCAATCAAAAGAGTTCTGACTCATATGGAAATGGGTGCTAGGAGCGGAACATTCTAACTGACAGTTCCCCAGTATAAAACTGGCTGAGTCGGGGTGGTGTAGGGAGTTGTGAGGACTCTGCCATATTAGGCTGAGATATTAGTAATCTTTGTCATGTGGTAGAAAATCAGTTGGTTAAAGAATTATCAGTTGTCTGCTAGAGCTCAGAGTATTGCCCACAAAATAGGAACTTTAGGCAACCTGGTAGAAAAATGTCAAAACATTGCCTACATTGTAAGTTACTGATTTGGGCCCATCTGATAGCAGATGGGTAATAGCTGGGCAGGTTTATATGAATAGCTCTGTGAAAAGAATTAATTTCTTTATACCTGTAGTTAGCTTTTTGAATCAGATAATCAAGTGCCTTAAGAATACAGCCTTAAAGTTAGTGCACTGATTATGATATTGGATATCTAGGAGGATTCAGAAGAATCAGGGAAACTTGATGCTCCCAAATTGATTCTAAGCCAGGAGTCCCCAACCTATGGTGAGTTGCATAATTATTTCATTATATATTACAATGTAATAATAATAGAAACAAAGTGCACAATAAATGTAATGTGCTTGGATCATCTGGAACCTCCCACCCCTGGGTCTGTTTATAAATTATCTTTCATGAAAATGGTCCATGGTGCCAAAAAGGTTGGGCATCACTGTTCTAAGCAACTCTACTGTTGTATCTCTGTCTGGAAAACTTTCTGGAAATGCACATTTGGATGAGTAATGAAGCAGAGACAGGAGCCACATAGTAGGAAAGATGAGCATTGCCTCACTACTCCAGTCTTGTTCTTCAAACTCAGAAGCAGAAGCCAATAAGCTATGATTTAGGGAGAAGTCCAGACTCCCCAAGTTTGATATCTAATTAGTTGATAAGAAACTAATGCTACAAAAGTGAGGACTAAATTTGAAAATGAAAATTTGGCAAGATTTCTGGTGTTTGGCTACCAGCAAACTGAATCGCCCATGTGTCCTTCCTGCCCTTCGCATGCAATCAACAGGCCCAGCTGACAAGGGACTTAAAGGAGTTGTACTACAAGAAATGATCAAGCCTGCTAGACAGAGACCTGTGCTTGTTGAACTCTTAAAGCAACCCTTAGCCTACATCCATGGTCCCAACAGAAATAAACTACTCAGGTGGTACAGTCCCTTATAGTGGAAGCCTCCTCAATTCTTCTCTCAGTTTTGGCACTGATGACCAAAGGAAGTCCTCCCAGGGGGTAGAACCCAGGGCAGCCAGAATTACGGGCCAAGGGACAAACCAATATCCATGAGAGTGAGTGGCCCAACAGAACCCGGATGATGCTCTACCCTGGTGACTCAGTATCTTGTTGCTTCCCCTCAGCCTCATTAAGGAAGTCCTGTTATCCATTATTTCCATGACCCTTGGATGATGAGTACGGTCAGGTGCACTATTTAACACTTCGGCTGCAAAATCTCAAGGAGCCACAGTCAGTTATGTTCAAGAGAAGGAGTCAGCATTCACCAGAAAACCTGGCTTGGAAATCACTGGCCTCTGGAGGGGGATTTAAGTTTTCTCCTATTAAAAAACGGTTAACTTTGGAGGAAATCAGAAGATACGTGCAACAATAATACTAGCTAATGCTTATTGAAGCCTTATTATGTGCCAAGCACTGGTCTAAGGCTTTATGTTTATGACTCATTTCATTTTTTGAGCTGTCCTGTGAAGTATTATCATTATTTGCATTTTACATAGGCAGTTAAGTGTCTTGCCTAAGTTGAACTGAGATCTGAATCTAGGTTTGGGTTCTTAACCATTACATTGCATTTCTTTTTAGGTAACTTACCTTGCTGGATTTTGCTTTTTTCTCTTCCTACCTCCTACTGCTGCATCTTCTTGTCAGCTTACCTCTACTGATTTTTTTGAGGTACAATTGACATACAACAATCAGTACAAACTGATGAGTTTTGACATATGTTTACACCTATGAAAATATCACTCAATTCAGATAAGGAATATACCATCCTCTACCCAAATGTTTCTCATGTCTCTTTATAATCCATCCGTTTTCCCTCTCTACCCTAATCCCCAGGAGACTACTGATCTCCTTTCTGTCACTATAGATCAATTTTCATTTTTGAGAATTTTATGTAATTGGAATCATATAGTATATACTCTTCATTGTCTGCCTTCTTTCACTCAGCACAATTATTCTGAGATCCACCCATGATGCTGAGTGTATCAATACTTTGTCCCTTTTTATTTCTAACTATTATTTCATTGCATGGATGCACCTATGCATAGCAGTATATGTAAGCAGCACAAGCATAGCTGCTGTGAACATTCATGTGTAAGTTTTTATATGGACGTTTACTTTAAATAAATATCTAGGAGTACAATGGCTGGGTAGTATGGTAGATGGCTGTTCTATTTTACATTTTCACCAACAATGTTTGAGAGTTCTAGTTTTTGCCTATCCTCACCAACACTTGAGATGATCAGTCTTTTTAATATCAGCCATTCTAGTGGGCATGCAGGGATATTTTGTTGTGGTTGTAACTGCTGTTTTCCTAAGGAATATGGTGTTCAACATCTTTTTATGTGCTTATTTTTCTATATACATTTCTGTTTTGTTGAAGAAATTTTGTCCTTTTCATTTATATCAAGTAGTTTCATCTTATTATTATTATTGGTCCTAGTTCTTCCCTCTGGAGTTGGCTTCATTTTCTCCAAGAGGATATTTCACAAATTAGAGCACAGATCAAGGAGATGCACAAGATTTAGTAGATATGGCATAAATTTGGAAATAATCAGCTAGATTTGGACTTGAATTCTAGCTCTGCTACTTGATAAGTTATGTCACCTTGGGCAACTCGGTTAACACCCCTGAGACTTAGTTCATTTGCCTATACAATGTATCTAGTGAACCTACATCCTAGTGTTTCTATGAGGAATAAGTGAAACACTTTTTAAACAAGTGGCACATGACAATGAGAATAACCCTTGATAAGTCTATGTTCTAAAAAGGAGGCTACTTATGAGAATCTTGGTTGTAAGAATTATTGGAATCCCTTCAATGCCAGGTATTCATGTGAAAAAATATCTGGAGTGGCATCTTATTTCCTTTTTTGTCTCTTCTTTCCCTTTTTTACATATAATAGACACATTTTGCAAAAGAGGTTTGTCATACAAAAATACACCTGACATATGTCAATAATACCATACCTTAATACTATCTTCTGTGGTACTAGTGTCTCACCAGGGTTTCAGGAACTCTCTGATCTGGAGGTGCCTCTTCTTTGGGCATCCTGTTTTTATACCACCTTTATCCATTTCTGAGTTTCTCCTTGTTTATATCTTGTTCAGGTAGAAAAAAACAATAGTCACTTCAATGTACACAATTTTTTGTTTTTAATTTCAGAATATTACAGGGGTACAAATGTTTTGGTTACGTGTATTGCTTTTATACAGTTTGAGTCAATGTTGTAAGTGTGCCCATCAACCGGATAGTGTGCACTGTACCCATTAGGTGTGAATTTACCCAAACCTTCTTCCCCTCTTCCACCTGCTTGATTTCCGTTGAGTTTTACTTCCATATGTGCATATAAGTGTTGATCAGTTAGTACCAACGTAATGGTGAGTACATGTGGTGTTTGTTTTTCCATTCTTGTGATACTTCACTTAGAAGAATGGTCTCCAATTCCATCCAGGTTGTTACAAAAGATATTAGTTCCCCATTTTTTATGGCTGAGTAGTATTCCATGGTATACATATACCACATTTTATTAATTCACTCATGTATTGATGGGAACTTAAGTTGATTCCACATCTTTGCAATTGTAAATTATGCTGCAATAAACATTCTAATGCAAGTATCTTTTTGATAAAATGACTTTTTCCCTTTGGGTAAATGCCCAATAGTGGGACTGCTGTATTGAATCTTAGTTCTGTTCTTAGTTCTTTGAGGTATCTTCATACTGCTTTCCATAGAGGTTGTACTAGTTTGCAGTCCCACCAACAGTGTATAAGTGTTCCTTCCTCTCTGCATCCATGCTAGTATCTGTTGTTTTGGGACCTTTTAATAAAAGACATTCTCATTGGAGTTAGGTGATATCTCATTGTGATTTTGATTTGCATTTCCCTGATGATTAAAGACATTGAGCATTTTTTTCATATGTTTGTTGGCCATTGGTCAATCTTTTGTAAAGCTTCTGTTCATGTGTTTTGCCCACTTTTTGATGGAGTTGTTTGATTTTTTTCCTTGCTGTTTTTCTTGAGTTCTTTATAGATCCTGGTTATTAGTCCTTTATCAGATGTGTAGGATGCATGCATTTTCTCTCATTCTGTAGGTTGTCTGTTCACTCTATTGATTGTTTCCTTGGCTGTGAAGAAGTTTTTTAATTTGATCAGGTCCCGTTTACTTATTTTTGTTGTTGCTCTGATTGCCTTTGGGGTCTTCTTCATAAATTCTTTGCCTAGGCCAATGTCTATAAGAGTTTTTTCCAACATTTTCTTCTGGAACTCTTATAGTTTCATGCCTTAGGTTTAAGTCTGTTATCCATCATAAGTTGATTTTTGTGAGAGGTGAGAGGTGTGGATCCTGTTTCAGTCTTCTGCATGTGGCTATCCAGTTTTCCCAGCACCATTTATTGAATAGGGATTCTTTTCCCCAGTGCATATTTTTGTCTGCTCTGTCAAAGATTAGATGGCTATATGAGGATGGTTTCACATCTGGGTTCTGTGTTCTGATCCATTGGTCTATGTCTGTGTTCTTGTGCCAGTACCATCCTTTACATTATTTTTTAAAGTGATGGCAGAGAATTCCTAGCCTCTCTATCTTTAGGGGCTTAAAGATACAGATGGTCTGGAACAGTTAATAGAAGGTTTATTTTCCTCTCTTGTGCAAAGCATAGTAGCAGCTCTCCGGATCTCTGCTGTGAGCTGAGAGTCTCCATGGTGGCTGAGCTGCCATTGCTGTGTTCTTGGTGGAGGAAGGGCAGGAGTTGGAGAATATGGTGATTGCCCCTGGCTTTCTGACAAGAAAGGAACAGCTTCTAGACAAGGTTCAACCTAAGAAAGAGTCCCCTGCTGTGCAGGAATTATTCACTCTAGGATATGCTTCCTGTGCAGTAACATCAAATATTCCCGCTGGCGGCAGAAGCTCAGGATTTGATAGCTTAACTGTTTCATGCCCAGTCTGTGTGAACTACAGAAGCCCCTGCCTCAATGCTGTGTACATAATGGATGCCCAGTCATGGTTGTTTTCTTCCTAATTCTGATTTCTACCCTCAAACAAGTATTGGGGCCATCTCTTCAAGTTCATCTGTGGTGGATGCCACTGAGGTATTATCTAAGTGTCATCACTACCATCCTCCCGGGGAGGGTAGCCTCATTCCCTCAGTCCTCCTCATCCTGGATGAACCCAACAGTGGCTTAGTAGCAGATGCCAAAGGGCCCATGGAATATCACAGCCTCATGGAAAGGATGCATTGTCCTCCCAGCACTTTAGGGCTTGGGCCTTTTCTATAGAACTTTGGTATACCCTACCCTGAGGATATATGACAATATCATATTGGAAAGGCCAGTAAGATATCTGAGACAGCCATCTCTCTCATTAAGTGGAAACCTTCTAGTCCCTTTTGTGGAGAAATTCATAGCAATAAACCTGCAGTGGGTTACAAAGGGCACATGCAAGGAGAAGTTGCATTAAACCCAGAGTCCTGTGGGATGCCACAGAAAGACTGGCTTAGACTCAAATGCTAATAGCCCCACTGATGATCACAGACTACTTGAGTACGCAGAAATGGCGAGGCCAAGTTCTCTAGTCTTTCCCCAGCTGGCAGGAGCAATCTTCCTGGAACAGCTCCCTCTTACCTCCCATCCTCTGAGCACTTAAAAACTTCCGGGCATCTTACTTCCTGCCCAAGCCTTTTCAGACAAATGAATGGACTGAGAAATCACCTTTCCCAGAAACCTCATTGCCTTACTTTCAGACACAATGATTAGAAAGTAAAACAAAACACCAAATTAATTATTTTCTAGAGCAAAGTGTGAACCCTAGAAAAAAATACCAGAATTTCAGACACATCTAGAGAGTAGGATGTTGGAAAGGGGGCTTGCAGAGGGCTGAATATGTGCAGGGACCTGCCTCTGCTGGGTGGCTTAGCCTCACTTGTCTTCCCCTTTAACCCTCAAGATTGTTCTTTGGAGTGAGGAGTATAATCATCAGTAGCTAAGTGAGGGGAAAGAGGCTCACCGAGTTTGGAGAATTTATCTCATATCACACAGCGATTTGCAACTGGCCTGGGATTTCATCATGAGTCCATCCGATTTCCAAAGCTCATGGATTTCTCACTGTACTCTTTTGAGCTATCACATGAACTGTGTTCCTCAAACCACCCACCAGTACCCTGCATCCCCTTTGGGGAGGTGCAGTGTCCCCTCTCCTTCTCTCTTGGACTTGTGCCTGGTCTCATGAGGGGCCACACACCTTTGGGGAGGATAGCCCCTCCTTACCCTGCTCCCACCATGAAGAGCAGAGTCTGATTATCCTTGTTTCAAACCTGTCACTGCTGTCCCAGTCACTCCTGCAATCCCTATTTTGTGTTGTCTTGCTGGAAGTGTGTGTGTGTGTGTGTGTTGTTTACGGGTTGGTTGGAGAGCAACTCTGCACTCAAAACTCATTTGGTCAACAAAGATACATGAGCTGCCCTCAGCCCACTGACAAGCCCTTCTCCAACTCAGGTCAGTGGCTCTACCTACTTCTTTAAGGGGTTCATTTCCAGAAGCCTCTCTTGACAATTTTGGATACTAAGCGAAAGGATGGCCTTGCTAATAAACTAACAGAGAAAAACAAACTAACAGAAAGACAAAAAGAAAGATCACAGCACATAATTGCCCTTTTGAAGAGAAAGATCACAACACACAACTGCCCCTTTGTTTGATTAGCAACCTGTGAACTGAGCAGAGAGAAGAAGCATGATGCCCCCCACACCCCAGTTCCTGCCAGACCACTTTCCAAGGATCCTGACAAGCCAGCCTCAGAGAGAAGAGGAAAAAACAAGGAAAAACAGATGTAGCCACTTCAAAGCTGTCTTCTTCTATCAGCTGGCAGCAATAACTATTTTTTTCTTCTCCCTTTGCCCCCAATAAAAACCCCAAGCCCTTTAACCTCCCTGCCAGCACTTTTTTTCTTTCCTGTGCCAAGCTCTTTTCCCCTGCCCCAAAGTAAAATAAACTTTTTACTTCTTTCTCTCTTAATCTTTGGGTCAAGAACTCTTTATCATCCCACATTACAAGTTCTCAACCTAACACTAAGGATACCAAGATAAATGAGTCATGCTCTTGGCATACTAATATTCCACAACAGGGTGAGGGAAATAGACACTAACATTCAGTGTTCAGTTCAAGAAATGGGAGCCATCTTGGGTATCTCAAGTAGAAAGTACTTTCATAGGAGGACCAACTGCTTATCCTGAGGAGTGGAGGAGTGGATTGCAGGGTCCAGCAAGGACTTCCAGAGAGAGCTGCTACCTCTGCCCCATCAGGGAGATGGGGAATCTGGAAGCCCAAAACTATTGAACTACTGATTTGTAGATTTTTGAATCTGTAACATGCCACATACTTGCAGTCTAGGAAACAGAAATGCAGCATTGGGAAGCTATTATTGCTGCTGTGAAAACTGACTCTTGATAATCATAAAACTATTGACTGGTTACTGGAATACAATGCAGAAAAACTCCACGTCACCACGACTCTGCTTGCCAGCGGAAAATATCTGAGGCAGCAAAAAGCTCCCCTTTGCTTCATTTCTACCTTTCAAATTCTGTATGTGTGCACCTATTAGTGGACCTTAATTTGTATCCAGAATTTTTCTTCAGGGAAGTCTGGAAAGTGGACTCATGCCATAAACAATAAGAGTGGATATTGGGGAAATAACTATCAGTGTCTTCGGCAGACTCAAGAACATATATGTGCAAGGAAGTATTAAAGCAAGCATGCTATGCAAAGCATAGTAGGTCACAAAGAAGGGAGATGTCAGTTCTACTTAAGGTTCAGGGAAAGGGCAGAGAAGCTACTGTAGCTGTGTCTTAAAGAATACCCTGTAGAAGTCTTCCTCAAACAGGGTTGAAGGTCATTTAGGGCAGAGTAAGCTTATGTGTTAAGACAAGGTGGTATGAAAAAGCATGGTGCATCTAGAATCAGCTTGTACTTCTTTTGTCTGAAACAGAAAAGAGGAAGAGGAGCACAGTCAGTAATGAGGTCCAAGAGGGGGCAGGGCCCAGATCAAGACAGACCTCCTATGCCATGCTCATGAGCTCAAACTTTCTCCTAAGAGACGGGGGGACCTTTGGGAGGTTTTATGCAGGAGACTGTCAGGATGCAGTGGGTTTTATTAATAGAAAGGTCATCCTCCATGCTATCTGGAGGATGCACTGGGAGGGGGAGAAATCAGAATAAAGAGAGCAGTTGGGAGGATATCACAATGTGGTAAACCAGGCATGGTTAGAACCTGAACTAGATCTACGGACGTTGGAGTGGGGAGAAGAGGGTTCAGAATGCATCATGAAGTTGAATCAGTAGGACTCAATTGAGCTAAAGAAAATGGGAACAATTATTTCTCATATACTATGTGCCAGACTCTATTCCATATATTAATACTTTGCAGGTATGAACTTATTGAATGCTTAACAAAACTCTATGAAGTATGTTCTATTATCAATCCAAGTCTGCAGATGAGGAAACTGAGGCACAGCCAGCAAATGACAGAGCCAGGATCTGAAACCGGGTAGTCTAGCTTTATAAAGCATATGCTCAATCAGTTGGCTCAGTCAGCTCCTCTGCTCTTAGTGATGAAATCTGCCCTTCTGTCCCGTATGAGTCTACATCCCACTGGTTTGGACCAGAATCATGAGTTTTTTAACCTAGAAATTCATGGATGGATTTCTGCAAGTCTAGTGAACCCTGAAATTGTAAGCAAGTTTTTATGTTTTTTCAGCATTTGTGTAATTGTTTTTCTGGAAAGTGGTGGCAAAGCTTTTCAACAGATTCTCAAAGGGGTCTTTGATCTAAAAATACATTTATGAAGGTTGCCTTAGAGCAGCAGTTCTCAAAGTGTGATCTCTGAACCAGCAGGATCAGCATCTCCTGGGTACTTACAAAGAATGCATATTTCTAGGACCCATCCCACACCTACTAAATCAGAAACTCTGAGAGTGGGGCCCAGAAATCTGGCTTGATAAGTCTTCTGGATGATTCTGATGTATGCTCAAGTTTGATAATCACTGCCCTAGAGCAAGCATAAGCATGGCTGATACGCGATAGGGTCTGGTTGTGGCCTGGGTGAGACATTCACAGTGGATGTGATATCAAGGAAGGGAGAGCTAAGTCTCTGGAAAGTTGAGATCTTCTTCAGATACTCTCAGGAAGGAAACAATTAGACATAAGCTTTGAACTGTGCCAATGTTTTGGACAAGGCACTCACTGAGGGCTTCCATGGAGCTTGGAACAGGCATTTTTGGGACATGCTGAGCCCTGGGTTTGCATCTTAGAAGTTGCAACCTGTAGATTCATACACCGATCCTGCAATGCCAGGGAGGCTAGCCTCCCCCATCTCGTGTGTAGTTTCTCCTAGGGCTGGAGTCTAGGTATCTTGTTTCATCCAAGGTACACAGACCTCTAATGACATTTCAGAGAATAACTTGTCTGGGCTCCCTGGGCATTTAATATCACTGACACCCTAACCACTCACTGTGAGGTGCCAGGGCCCCTGGCCGGTACCTCTCCCCGTTGACACAACCGCTGTGCAGTCTGCGCAGGTCTCACTCCTGCAATGCCACTCTCTTTCAACATTTTCCTGGAAACACACAAAGGTCCAGAAACAACCTGCAGTGCTTGGCGATAGGAATGGTGAGGATCCCTGTGCCCCACTCCCCTGCTCCAAAGCCCCTGCTCTTTGGAGCCCAGGCCTGACCTCCTCCTTTCTGCTAAGTCACAAAGCTGGAAAGTGCTTAGGGTAGGGAGAGAGCCTGTACCGGCTGGTTGGCTTGGAAAGGTTCTGGGAATTCATTATGTTCTAAACAACTATTCCAGTTATTCATGTGACTCAGCCCCTGAAATCGGGATCTTCCTGTGTCCATAGGGCCAGTGTTGCTGACTCAGTGCTGAAGAGGGCACCTTGTCAGCCCTCCTGGGCTTCCAGCTCCATCTCCCCCCTTCTCCCCGGAGGACACTGAAGAGAAGCAGATGTGTGGTAAGCTTCTCCGCCTGCTCAGTTTCGTTTCTAAACAAGCAGCCAACCTCCTTCCAGTCCAGCTTCTCACCGCACACATCTGTCAGTCTTCTGTGCATTCTGGAGGGGAGGCAATCAGAAACACTCACGCATCATGCATTCGTGTGCGCATTTAACACGTGTTTGGCTAGCACCTACTGTGTGTCTGGCTGGTCGCTAAAGGCTCAGATCCAGAGAGATGTGGGCTGTATCTGCCCATACCGTTCAGGGGTCTGGTGGGGGAAATGCATTAACAGACATTTGGGAAGTAATGGAAAAGCGCTGGAGCCGAGCTGTAGAGAGCTTTGAGATCGCCGAGCAACAGGTGGCAACCCTTTCTAGCTGTCCGGTGTTCCTCTTTAACAAACAGCAAAATTCGTAGAGTATGGATGGGAATCACTTTTTCTATGACAGCTAGAGAGAGAAGAAAATGCCAGGAGCCAACATGGCAGAAGACAGGACTTTCTGGAAGAACAAGGCAAAAGGGCAGGGAGACTGAAGTGGCAAGTTTTACAGTTTTGCCCAAGGGCCTTTCTTAACTTAAACCTGTCACATGCTATGTAGTAGGCAGGATGGCTCAATTTCCCTGAAATAGTAAATGGCTTGAACTTTCCGCCTTCATTTGAGGAGGAAAATGTGGAGGAGAAAAGGAAAATCACATGCTATTGGATTAAAATTTTTTAAAAAGTAAAGAAACTAACATGGGCATCTACCATGTAGCAAGCTGTAAAGACATGTATAGGATCATATCTCATTAAATACTAAAAGAACACACACAGAGTAGGTACTGAGGCACAGTGGGGTTAAGTAGCCTGTCTGAGCGTGGTTGAGTCAAGATCAGGGCCTGTGTTCTTGCCGCTTGCAAACTTACTGTGCACGCAAATACATAATGTGAGGAGATACTCATATCCCACTTCACAGATTGGGAAACTGAGGCTTGGAGAAGTTAAGTAACCTCTCCAAAGTCATACAGATACTAAATGAGGTAACAGGCCCTCAGACCCAGGTGTGTCTGAATTCAAAGCCTGGGCACTTTCCACCACATCACCTGTCTTTTTTTTTTTTTTTTTTTTTTTGTATTTTGAGACCAAATCATTCAGATCTACTGTCTGAATCTCTATAAATATGGAGTCTGATACCATTGTCACCCAGGATTACGATTTTAATCCACTGTGATATTAGAAATAAAATGCTTAAACATAACCCCAAGCATACTTCCTTAGTCATTTATTCATTCAATAAATTCATATTGAATATTCATCTATTTGTGTCAGACCCAGGTCCCAAGAACAGAGCAATGAAAAAACGCAGACAGGCAGGGTCCTTTCTCCTCATGGAGTGTTCAATACAGCAGGGAGAGGAAAACGTGAAATAGTAGTCATACAACCAATCAGTGTATCACAATGGTAGTAAGTGGTATTATAATAATAGCTAACACTTCAATTGAATTTACTATGTGCCAGGAACTATTCTAGGTACTCTACATAAATTAATTCATTTAATTCTTACAGGCATATGAGGAGAGGAGAGAAATCAATGAAGCCTTCTTGAACAAAGTGTCAGCTCAATCTAGAAACAGGAGTTAGTTATATTAAGGAGGAGAAGGGCTGGGGCGAACACAAATACAGTCTAGGACTCTGCCATCCGAGTAGTCCCCACCCACATAAGGCTATTGAGCATTTGAAATGTGACTAGTCTGAATTGGGGTGTGCAATCAATGTAAAATACATACTCGGTTTCAAGATTTAGTACAGAAAAAAATAATGTAAAATATCATGTTAAATTTTTTACACTGATTACATTTTGGGATGATATTTTGGATATATTGGGTTAAAGCAAGTATCATTAATGCTAATTTTACCCGTTTCTTTTTTACTGTTTTTATTGTAGCCACTAGAAAATTTTAAATTATATATGTGGCTAACATTGCATTTTGACTGTATGGTGCTGCTCTACAAGGCTGGGAAGCCTCAGGAACAGGTACACCAGGGGGAAGAGGGCCCAGTGTCGGTGTGGAGAATGGTGGAAGAAGGGAAAAGAGGAGGCTGAAGGCAAATCTGGATGACCTGTCTTCTGTCCTGCAAGTCAGAAAGGTTAACTTCAACCTTCACAAGTCCCAAATCTGAGAGGCTGAGGCCCATTGACTTACTGAAAATAGTATCTGCCTCAAAGCCAGCTCCAGCTGTGAGTCAGAGGATGGTTAAGGCTGTTCTTGAGTCAGGTTTTGTAGATGCGAGAGGCAAGACCCATCAGGACAAAAAAAGTAAGGAAAAATGGAGGAACATCTTGGGGAAAAAGTCAAGCCCTTAACAATGCCTGGCCCAGCCCTCTAACATCTTCCTGCCTGTCCCCTTTCCTCTCTGACCCCATTTCCTACTCAGCTCCTTCCCCCATCCCACTCCCCTCCAGTTGCTTTTGGCCTCTGCGTCGAGCCCCAGACATGCCAGGCCCGCTCCTGTCTTAGGACCTTTGCACTGGCTCTTCCCGCTGCCTGAAACACTCTTCCTCTAGCTAGCACATGGCCAAGCTCCGTAACTCACCTTACCTATAAGGCCTACCCTGACCACCTTATTTAGAATTGCAACTCCCATTTGCACTATCCTACCCTATGCTTATTTTTTTCACAGCTCTTACCACCTAACATACTTAACAATTTACTTTTTTATTATGTTCACTGTTAATCTCCCTCCTAGAAAGCTATGTTTTCCAAAGACAGGGATCTCAGTTTTATTCCCTGCATTACCCCTAACATCCAGACAGTGCCTAGCATAGAGTAGCTGCTCAATTAACATTTTCGGGGGAATGAATGAATGTGTCAGTGGTGGTGCTCAGGGCAGGTCTGGTGGATGGACAGGCATCCTCTGTGCGCCCTCTCCTCTCCTGAAGAAGGGGACCCCTCCTTTCTCTCTTTCCTGCAGCTCGGTTTGACTAACCTTGCTTCCCACTCGGCTTGTGCTACTCAGGGTTCTGCCCTGTTCCGGATCTCACACGTAGGCCTCCCGAGAGGGTAAAGGAAACAGCTGATGCGGCGGGAAAACGCCCTACACTGGGCGTTGGGACTCCCAGGCGCCTTTGCTCTAAGGTAGGGCAGGTCACCGTGCCCCACCTGTTTCCCAGGCTGTCAAGGGTTCCAGGCTCAGTGGGAGGCTGAGCAAGGTATTTTGGCATTAAAGGAGAAAATGAGGGGGAAAATTGTTACCTCCAGGGCAGTGGCTCTCAAAGAATGGTCCCTGATGCGGACACATTTGCATCACCGCCCTAAATCCATAGAATCCAAACCCTGGTGGGGGCCCAGCAACGTGTTGTAATAAAGCCCCCAGGTGACGCCCATGCACCCAGGTTTGAGAACTCCTGGGCTGGGGGAAAGCAGGGCCTTTGTTAGAACCTTGGAGGCAGGGACAGAACGAAAAGGTCAAGCGAGAGGACACGTCCCTGAGAGGGCGGGCTAGCGCTGGGTTGGTTCCTTGCGTCAGAGGCGCGCAGGGGGCCCTCCCAGTCCCCGCCCGACCCGGGAAGTTTGAAAGGCCAGGGCTCGCACGTGCTCCCACCCACACCCCGGGAAAGTCCCTGCAGGCGGGCTGTGACCTTCCGCCAGGCACGCCAGACTCCCCGCGGGCCAATGGCCACCGCATCCCGCCTGCTTGCACCGCCAGCCGCGGGTGTCCCTGGCCCGGAACCGCGCCCCGCCGGCAGCGTCCCCCGGCCCTGCGCCTCCGCCTGGCGCCCTTTCTGTTCTTCTTTGCCCCGACTGACTGTCATCCCGGTTGTGGCCTGTGCTTCTGCCCTTTCTAATTTCATTCTCCGCACCTGCTTTTCCTTTTTCATTCAGTCTTTCAAGGAACAGTAACTAAGCGCCCACTACTACGCCGCCCCGGACGGTCCCAGGCGCAGGGCGGTCGGCGGGGAAACCAAGGCACCTGCTGCTGTGGTTTCTCCCCGCCTCTCCCTCCTCCTGCTGCTTCCCCTTGCCACCGAGCATTTATTGTCATTTCCCCTCCCTCTCCTTCTTGTAACTAAGGGACGCTTTCTTCTGAAAGGTCCAACGTTAGGATTAAAAAAGCCTACGTTTTTCTGACTTCTAGAAAGTTGTACTCAAAATGTAATTCTTACCTTGACTCATGCCAACAGCTCAAGCTGTTATCAGCTATTAACGCCTCCACTGAAATTAGTTTATTAACCTAAAGCAGACAGCCATATCCTGTGGGGATCACCTAGTGAGAGAAACTGTCACTCAACTACTTTCCCTTTTGTGCCACTCATTCATTCATTCAAGAAAATGTATGCAGTCATTTAGCTGTTTACTGAGCATCTAGTATGTGCCCCACATTGTTCTTGAACGGCGCTGCCGATAGAAATAATATGAACCGCATATGACATTTCAAACTTTCTGGTAGCCACATTAAAGAAAGTAAAAACAAACAAACCTCAGGTAAAATTAATTTTAATAACATGATTAACCCAGTATACCCCAACATCATTTCAATATGCGATCAATATAAAAAGTATCAGTGAGATTTTACATTTACATTTTCTTCATGCTGTGTGTTTAAGATTGTGTGTGTATGTTACACTTCCAGCACATCTTGGTTCCAACCAGGCACATTTCAAGTGCTTAGTAGCCACGTTGGTTAGTAGCTACTCTAACCAGACTGGACATTGGGAGAACATCCGTGAATATGACAAAAGAAGAGAGGATAGTAAGAAACATTCAGTAAGCTCATGAACAAATATTAATACCTAGTGTTCAATGCTGTGAAGAAATTAAAACAAAATAATGACAGAATGATGGGCATTACCCCATTTAACCCTTTCAATCCCCCTTCAAGTTGAATAATACTATGTAACAATGTTATATAACAATGTTCTAGATATGAAAACTGAGGCTAAGAGATCATGCAACTTGTCCAAGTGCCTACAACTGGTAAATTGTGTGCCCAGGATTCAAATCCCAGTTTGACTGACTCCCAGGCTGGTTCCTGTCATCCCACAGGGCCAGGTCTTGAAGGCAAGTCTAGCACAAAGGAGAGAGAGGGGAAGGAAGAGGACTTGAATGACTTTGGAGTTTAAACTTTTTGAGCACTGAACTAGGAGTTCAGTGATGCTGTATGTTATTGTTTAGGTCTCTCATGACCTCTCTGGGCTCTCCTCACAGGTAAAATGGACATCTTGGCCTTTTTTACAGGCCCATCCACAAAAGGGGATAAAGAATTTCGAACAAAACAATTAGAAACTTTTCATCATCAAATGTACTTGTTTTGGGTGGTACATTTGGTTTTGTGCCAAGCTCCAATTATTAATATTTTTCCCTTAGTTCAGGTGGGCTGAACCAAGGTCCAAAAGACGATGGGGGCAGCATTGGACAGTGCTAAAGACCCGGGGGCTTTGTGTGGTGGTTGGATGGTCATCCAAGCTATGGGACCTTAACAGTTTTGAGTTTAAATTTGCTTTATTTTAAAAGTGACATCTATCTCCTGTCATATTTGTACAAGTGAAATGAAATGGCTGTAAGCATTTCACATAATAGCTAGCACAAAGTAATCACACAATAAATATTGGCTATTATGTTGAGAGCCCTCATGGATTTGTACATTTGGCATCAGAAAGACTTATGTTTGAGTCTTAGCTTATTGCTTACAAGCTGTGTACCTTAAGCACATAATTAATATCTCTGAACCTTAGTTTTTTTCACCTGAAAAATGGGAACAAGACCATTATTTCTACCATGTGCCAATGAACCATGTCTTAATAAATGTCAAATAAGATCCTATATGTGAATGTGCTTTGAAAACTGTGAAGTTCTGTGCCCATGTTGATTGTTTTTGATAGTTACTTTTCTGTCGAAGCTTCATATTCATTCCTTTGAAGATCTGAGCTGTCTCATCATTGCCTTTGTGTAATAGCAAAAAACAGAGAATTCAATCTTATTTATCTTTGTAACAGCAGTGCTCAGCCAAATGCTTTGTGCACGCCAAGTGCCCAGATTTATTAAAGTTAGAAGTCAGAGGGTCTAGTTTGGCCTCAGCTACACACAGGTGGTACAACGTTAGACCACTCATTTACCTTCTCCAAGCAGTTTTCTTATTCCCAAAATAGGAATGGTCATAATATTTGACTTGCCTACTTGATGGCGTTATCCAGGATGATCAAAAGAGATAACAAGCATGTCGAACAGCACACACCTTTACACATGTATGAAGGAACATTCACACGCATTATTCCCAACCTGCAGCTTGTCTCCACTCCTGCCAGCTCCCAGCCCTGCAACGCAATCACACAGAACTACTTAGGATTGCCACATAGGTCTCTGCTGTTTCATGCCTTGGCGCTTGTGAACTTTGTGCAAACTCGTTCCTCTGCTTGGAATGCCCCTCCCCTCACCCTTGAACATTACCCCTCACTTGCAGGATGCCTGAGAAACCTTACTTATTCTCCAACACTCAGCCTCAGTCTCCTCTCTAAAACCCTTTTAGACCCAGCCAACCAGGGTCAAGCATCACCCCACCCTTTGTGTCCCATGGTGACCAGTAAAGACTGCCACTGTATCTCTCACCACCCTGCAGAACAACAATTGTTTAATCATTCTTATTTGACACCAAGGACTGGGTTTTATTCTCAGTGCCAGAAATAATCCCTGGCACGTAGGAGGGGCTCAACAAATGATTGTTGAATTAGTGACTCACAGAATCCCACATGCCGCGGATTCCTGCATCTCTGTTCAGCCCTCTCCCCTACCCGCCCCCCCATCCTGTCTGCTCTCCATTTTTCCTTAGAAATGGGTCTTGTAGCTTCTGCTTTCCATTCAGCACCAGCATTGCTTTCTTGGCCAGGAGTTCCCCCACCTCCTGCCCAGTTTCCTATTTGGCTTTCTGGCTCAGAGTCTTCCTGTCCCGCCCAGCGCATAGCCCTGCTTCATACCCAGCCTGCTGAGATGCCATTGCCTCCACTCGTCTCCTGCTTTTGATCCCTCCAGATCCCATATTTCCCACCTAACTGCATCAGAGGTCTTCTGCCCGGGGTTTTAAGGTCCATTTCCATCCCCCACAATGACTATTTTATCTTGTCACTGCTTGCCTGGGCTGTTCTCTGAGCTTGGCAGCCCCTTCACCATCCCATCCACCTACCTATCCATTTACCCATTTATACATTCTCTCTAAGTCATCCAGCTATCCACTCACTGTCTACTCAACCACGCACTCGTCCAGCTGCCCACCCACCTACCCATCCAGCCCTCCATCCACTTGTCCACCCAGGCATGCAATTAACGTTCGCTGTGTAGCTGCGGCTCTCCAGTGGCTGTATGTGGAATATGACTTGAACAAGAAGAGCTGGTCTCCAGCTCCATGTAGTCTGTAATCTACCAAGGGAAATTAGATAACTGAGGAGCTATATAATTTGTGGCAGAAAGTAGTTTGTGTCACACCGGCGCTATCACAGGTTTTTAAATTAAAGTCCATGGATGAGCTTCAGGGAATCAGTGAACTCCATAAGATTGTAAACAAGATTGTCTGGGTGAGAGGGTATGTGTGCTGCCTCTTAACATACAGGTGCATTTTTCAAGGGGGTAGGCTCCATGGCTCTCATGACATCGTCAAAAGAGTTTCCCAGGAAATTCTTGGGGCTGAATAAGGAAAAGCCTGGGGAAGAGATAACCTTAGTTCAGGGACTTAAAGGGAGAAAAAGGGAAACTAGCATTTATTTCATACCCGCTGTGTGCCCGGCACCACTCCTAGTTTTAAAACCTTGGATATATCCTTGTTTGGATTATGGGAATGGGTAAGAAATAAGGTAGAGGAAACTAGCTTTTATTGAGCACTGTGCCAGGCACTATCTCAATTCATGCTTATGGCAACCTTTCAGAATAGGTACATCATGCACAATATAACAACATTTTGGTCAATGCATATATGACTATGGTCCCAACAGATTATAATACTGTATTTTTACTATACCTTTTCTGTATGTAGATATGTTTAGACACACAAATACTCACCACTGTGTTATGGTTTCCTACAGTATTCAGCACAGTAACATGCTGTACAGGTTTTTAGCCTAGGAGCAATAGGCCATACCATATAGTCTAGATGCATATTAGGCTGTGCCGTCTAGGTTTGTGTGAGTTCACTGTAGGGTGTTCACATAATGATGAAATTGCCTAAGGACACATTTCTCAGAAGATATCGCCATCGTTAAGTGACACATGACTGTATATTATCTCTATTTTACAGAGTAAGATGCTCAGAGAGGTAGAGCAAGGCCCACAGTCCCGCAGTCCCAAGGGGGAGAGTAAAAGAGATTTGAACCCAGGTCGCTCGGGCTCTAGGGCCCATGATCTCTGCCTCCCTCCCAGGGTTATTGTGGATCAAGCATGTCACTGCGTAAGTGCTTTAACACTGTAAAACACCACTCACTGTAAGAGAAGATACTGTTGTCTGTGCTTTGAGAACATTAAAAGGGTTTTACAAGCCTAAGGAATTGCTGTCATTAAATTTTCAACAACCTCCAAAAAGAACGACCTTTTCCTGCAGATTCAACCCATGCAAAGGTCAGTGAGTGTTGGTTCTCACCCAGAGAGTGTTATCACAGCAGTTTCCAGGAAACTGGGCACAGGGCAGTCGCTCAGCAAGCCCTTGTGTCTGGGTCCGTTGGCAGAAAGGTGCCCTCAGCCCCCTGCCAGCCTCTGTGGTCCCCCTCTACTGAGGGTTCTGCCTGGTGAGGGCAGGAGGCTGCTCCATCACAGCTGACAGGGGAAGTGTCACCTCAAGACTGCCCCCATCTCCTGGCACCACGTGCCTGGCCAGCAGGATGCACACTCTTCCATGCCCAGAAACTTCTGAAATTCCAAGAAAGCTTGTGTCCAGTTCAGCTGCCCACCCAGCTGCCTGATATTACACCACTCTCTCTCTACACTGAAGGAATTCAAAACCCCTGGATTTCTTTGCGAGAGGAACTTGAACTAAATGATCTCTCAGCTCCCTTCTAGTCATGTAAGACTGGGATAAATTAAGGGAGAAAAGTTTTTTTCTTCCAGCTAAAATTGTTTTCTCCTTGAAGGCAAGGACTATATAATTTGTTGCTTGGGCCTCATTCTCCCTTTACCCGTCCACTCTTCTCCACCCTCACGGCCACCACCTGGTCCAGCACCCGTCGTTGTCGCCCAGAACCACTGCTACAGCCTCCTGGCTGGTCTCCCTGCACCTCCCTGGTCTTGTCCCGGCTGTTCTCAGAAGTAAGACTGGTATTTCTACATGGATCTCATTCTCACTCTGTCTGCTTATAATTCCTCAACTGCTCTCCTTGATGGAGTGCAAGACCTGACGTTTTGCCAACCGCGAGGCTCTCCTAGCCTCTCTTTACACGCCATGCCTTTGCACCTTGCTCTGGCCACCCCACCCACACCCACCCACCTTCCCATGTGCTGTTGTCCCTGTTCCCTGCATCTCTACCTCCCAGTAAACTCCTCCTCAGCCTGCAGGGCTCGGTCACTAACACAGGGACCCTTCCCTTGAGCTCCTACATCTTGACTAGGTGTCTTCCTCGGGGTCCCTACAGCACTCACAGTCCTCTTCATCCTGGACTGCAATTTTCTGGTTTCAATTTTCTGTCTCTCCTATCCACTGTAAGCTCTGGACAGGCTGCACCTTTGTCTTCTTGACCATCACCACATTTTCAGGGCCCTGCCCACAGGCCCAAGCCCCTCACTGGTAAGAGGTGCTCTGTAGATGCGTCTGCACTGCACAGAGCTGGACTCTCCCCACAGGCGAGGTTAGGTTTCCTTGCCCTGAGCTTGAAAGGCCTTGCTGCAGAGGGCCCCAAATGTGGAAACCATTAGCACCTCCTCCCCCTGCTCCTAACCGAATTTGCTGGGAAGGCAGGAGGCCTTTGGAGGCACCTGAATCACATTACAGAGCTTGCAACCAAAGAGAGACGTAACTGGGCCACCCCCCCATTTTTAGCCAGATGACCGGCACCCTGCCCCCTTAGGCACCCTGTCTGCCTCTCTGCCAGCATGTTCTGGCTGTGACAGCACTGCCACCACTGCATGGACAGCTGCGGTCACATTCAGAGTGGGTGAGGCAGAGACTCACTTCAACCCTGACATTCAGTCAGTCCCTTGTGACTCAGGTTGTCACTTATCCCTGGGGCTGCAGGATACAGCAGGGATAACCCTTCCATTAGATATCTGTGACACAGGGAAAGGGCAGGCAGTGGGCTGGCCTGCTGAGTCGCCAGTGTGTCTCCCTCCCCTCCCCTCCCCCTGCCGTGGCCTGTCCATCTCCAGGGGTACCTCCTCCTCCCCTGAAGCCAGTCTGATTCCTGGATTGGGTTCAATGCAGGGCATGCAGGTGAAGCTATCTCTTATCTACTTTCATAAAGGAAGGTGCTATAACGCAGTTAGGAAGCTGGCTGGCTTTGGAGTCAGACGCCCCTGAGTGGAATCTCAGCTTACTAGCCGTGGCATCCAAAGCAAGTTGCTTCACCTCCCTGACCCTTGGCTCCTCTTCTATAAAGCCAGGAAAATACTGCCTAACTCCTAGGATTGTGAAAGTAAATGAAGTAAAGTACGTAACAAGCTTACCAGAGAGCTTGGCGAACGGTGAACAGTCCGTAGCGGTAGGTAGGTATTATTATTTGTCCACGCTGACCTCTCAGTAGAGGCCCAACCTCTGGGAACACTGCGTCTCCTGCCAGTCACCAGGCTCTGGCCTCCAGCCGTCATGTGGCTGTGGCTTTGGAAAATTTGGCTGAAACGGAATGAGACAGGAAGAAAGGAAAAGGAAGTAAAAGGCCAGTTACTTTTTTTTTCCCCCATCTCAGATGCACAAACTGCTTCCCCAACCCAAATAACTCCTGGCTGTGTTTGTCTGAGTGGAACCCAGAAGCAAAGCGGGGGAAGGGGGCTCTACATATAGCCCAGAAAGCAGGGCTGACTCTGTTGGGCTTTCTGTCTTAGACAACGAGAGAAAGCAGAGTCTGTCAACAGAGACCTCTGAAATACACGCACTCCTTTGCCACGCGCTGGATTCGGACTGAGGTTCAATCTCCTCTCCCACCTTTATCCAGTGCTTCTGTTCTTCCAAATAGAGGAAAAACATCAACGTGCTCTTTGGACCAGCAGGGAGAAGACCTAATTTGCTCAGCGTCATTTGGCAAGATGTTTAACCTCCCTTGTAACCTAGCTATCTTTAGCCTCCTTGATGCTATTTTGAAATGTCAAACTAGCAAATACTGCTTCCAGAATGGTTCCGATCTGGGATGTGACAGGATGCGTGGGGGTGGGGGGACGAGGAGGTGGTGGGGATCGCAGAGGAGCCTTCTGGTAGAGGGTGAGATAATGCGCCGACTTTGTGACTGCCGAGATTCTCTCCCTTCTACTGTCTCAGTAGACAGTAGAAGAGGAGGAGGCCACCTCCTCTAGGGGACCAGCCCTTTTAAGGAGATGTGTGGCATCGAGTCCCACCTGGGCCTAACCTGGAGGGATGTCTGCTTATCTGACACTGGAGCCAGAACTGAACGTCACATTAGCCAAAGGAGCAAACTGACTCGTGTGCCCAGTCCAGTGTAAAAATATTTATTCATTCATGCACTCGTTTATTCATTCAACAGGTATTTATTGAGTACCAAGTATGTGGTACTAGGCACTGGGGATATATAATAGCTTGCAAAGGTTGATGTTCATTGGAATCATCTTGGGAGTTTTATTAAAATGCAGTATCTCAAGCCCCAGCCCCAAAAATCCATCCAGGGGGTTTGAGGCAGGGCCAAGAATCTGCATTTTGAGCAAGCACCCAGGTATTCTGATGCAGGTGGTCCAGGGTATACGTAGTCTAGCTTGTAGTAACCTCCGTTTCCTAAGTAAGCATCATCCTGATGCTGAAATTCAGGGCTAAATAAATATCTCCCCAGACCCTGAAGCTCACAGCTCACAGTCTCCAGGACACAGACAGAATGGTGTTTTAGGGTACAACGTCCTCTGAAAGCAGAGGTACAAAGTGCTGTTAGGGCCCCGTGAAGAAGGTAACTAGCTCTGAGAGACCTGGGGAGGCTTTATAAAGGAGGTATATTTCAGCTGGGTCTTGAAACATAGAAGTGTTTTTCAGGTAGAAAAAGAGTAGGTGCAGGTTGTACTTTCTGAAGATGGACTCACTGTGCTGTATCTCACACCCCACATGCCCTTACGGTGGGACTGACATGGGTCCCACAGAGAAGTGGAGGTCTGTGTTCCCTGCCTCTAACTCTGGGTGGGGGGTGTGACTACTTCCACTTGGGGAGTGTAGCAGAAATGGTGCATGTGACTTCTGAGGCTGGGTCACCAAAAGGCCACATGGCTTCTTCTTGACTCTTTTCTCTCTCAGGACACACCCTTCAGGAGCCTTGAGCCAACACATAAGGAGTTCAGCTACCCTGAAATTGTCATGCTAGAGAGGCCACATGGAGAAGCCACATAGCAATAGAGAGAGATGCCCATTAATTCCAGTCCCATCCTTCTCGCCACCCCAGCTGACACCGAGCAGAGCAGAGGGGAACTGTTCCCTCCCAGCCTGCCTAAATTGCAGATTTGTGAGCAAAATAAATGTGGTTTTTTTGTGTGTGTGGTTTCAAACTACTACATTTGTGGTGCTTTGTTACACAGGGATTAGATACCTGTAACCAGCTACAAGGGCATTTTAGGAAGAGGAAATGACAGCAGATGTGAAGGTGTGGAGGCGAGAAGGAGGTGCATAAACTATTTTTGATATTTGGAGAGAATCAATAGCCTTGCGCGGAACTGAGAGATCTTCATCCACCACAGACTGACGTGGGCAATCAAACCCCCTGTGTGTTTGCCTGAGCGGTATGGTCTCAGCCCTCTCCCCAGGCCAAGTGACCCACCAATTTGGTGATGCCTCAAATTGGCATACATGGTTTTAACTGCGTGTCTTTGTTGAGATGTACTTCTAAAAGTGTGGGCAGCACCTTCTCAATTCATTGGGAAAGACTCGTTCAATGTTGAAAGTGCAGTGCTCCAGGCATCATCAGTCTGCCTGCCTTGGGTTTCACAGTGCCATGCGTGGTGCCTGGCACACAGAGGGCCACAGCAACGTGGACTGAATGTTTGGGTGAGGCCCGTGTGTGGGTAGCGGCACCAGCACCAGAGCTCGTGTCCCTGACTCATGGGATCACAGAATCCCAGGCATAGGAGGGGTCTTTACAGGTCACCCTCCCAACCATCCTGTTAATGTCAAGGACTCAGCTGTCGTCTGCTCAGACACCTCTCCTAGCAACCCATTCCCACCTCTTATCCCACCTAGTTCTTTCTTCAACTGGGTCCAAATATTTTTCTCAAAATTCTCACCCGTTAAGTCTGGTTCTATCTTTGGGGCATAGGACTTTGCTTCCTTTTTCTTATGACCCCTGTGATGGCTTTGGGACATGTCAACTTGGCTAGGCTGAGTCACCCACTGCAGAATTCTCTCTCTAGTCTGTTTCTGGTTAGAGTGGGTCATCAGAGAGATTCTTCCACGAGAATTGCAGGTTGGATGGGAGGCCGAGGCCACTTTGTAGCACATGCACACATATTCTCCCAGTGATTCGATCACACACTAATCTAGGTGTTGCAGTCAATGGGATTTGCAGATGTAATTAAAGTCCCTAGGCAGTTGACTTTGACTGTGTTAAGAGCAGCTCTGACCTGCAATTGCTGTCTCTTCCCTGTGGGTCTTTCCTTCCTGACTGCCTAACCCAGCCAGCTTTCCCAGTTGCATAGGATAATTAATAATAATTAAACCAATAATAATAGTAAATTATTACAGTTCTTTTACTTATAAGTCTATCTATCTGTGCATCCATTCTTCCATCCACCTATCTATCAATCAATCAATCCTCTATTTCTCCTATGGTTCTGCTTTGCTGATTGAACCCTGACTGATACATCCACATTCCAGAAAACCTCTATGCCCCTAGTCTTCCTTCTCCAGTTTTGCAGCCTTATATCCACTAATGGATGTGGTTTTGAGTCCCTTCACTACGCTGGCCTCTTTGCAAACAGGCTACATTTTTATACCTGTCCCGCTTACAGTTTAGCTGTTCAGGAAGCATTTGTTGCACTCCTGCTATATGCCAAGGATCATCTGGGGGCACAACAAGGAGCAGCCTCACCAGTTCCTGCATTCCTGGAGCTCGGCTCCCTAATTTGGGGTCCACCTTCCCTGCAGGGTATAGACCAGTCCTGCAAGCATTGGAGAAGGAAGGTTGCTTGACCATCAGGACTGTAAACATCACTCAGTGCTGAGGAGGAGCTTTGCTCTGAGTATTTAATGAACATTATTTGATGACAAAGCAGGACAATAGTGCTAATAACTTCCAGGCACTCAAAAATCAGCCATTCCATATAATCTTCATAGCAATCGTATGGTGTAGACATGCTCTTTCCCATCTCTCAAATGAACAGGAGATTGCACAGCTCCTAAGTGGAGAGCCAAGCATTGCCCCCACGTGTGTGAGACCCCAAATGCCATGCTTGTGTGTAAACATCAACACGTGGCCTTCTCTTTCACAAGGCTCCCAGGAAGATGACCAGCTGTCATCCATCTGAGGCCCAAGTTCTTTTCCATGGTCATCCAAGTACAGGGAATTCCCTTGTGTTCTTCAAAGGCTCAACAAGGTGACTTGCTCAGACAGAAATAAATTGTAAATTATATTGAGAGCAATCCTTTCTGTAGTTACAGTTTGAGCCGAAACGTGAACTATTGTTTTCTGCCAGGGCTGTGGGACGGTAAGAAGAGCTGTGGAGTGGAGGGAAGGAGCCAGCAGTGGTGAGCACCCACCATGGGGCAGGGGCTACATCAGTGATAATGATAATAATAATTATCAACATTGATTGTGAACTTCCTCTGTGCCAGACACTGTTTTAAACTCTTTCTATATGTTAACTTATTTAATTTCTTTAACAACTGTATGAGTTAATTACTCTTATTATCCCCTTTTGACTGATGAGGAAGCTGAGAGGTTTAGGAACGTCTTCAATTGATACAGTTAGTAAATAGCAAAGTTGGGATTTGAACCCAGGCAATCTGGTTCCAGAGACTGTGCTCTTGTCAAAAGCACAGTGGGCCCTTAAAATACTTTATCTCAATGAATTCTAATAGCCCTGTTTGTGAAGTGTTATCTCAGCCCTGCTAGATCCTCCCACAGCAAATGCTTTGTTCTAATAAGTTGTCAGTCTCCTTCCTTACTTAATAAGCTTATTCTGGGAGGGCAGGGACTACATCTGTCTTGTTCACTCCTCTGCGTCCAGTGCCTAGCACAACAACACAATACGCTGTCAATACACAGAAAATAATGCACACATTTTACAAATAAGGAAACCGCAACAAACCATGCGAGGTCAAACCAGAAATGAGTCACAAAACTGAGATCGAAATCCAGATTTCCACGAGGTTGAATTCTAAGCTGTCTTTTTACCACATTTTCTTCTTTGCTATACATTGGGCTCGCTCCTGGAGCGGGGCCTGTTACAAGTGGATGCTTAATAAAATGTGCTGTTAAACAAAGTGGCCTGTCCCCAACTCTCCTGGTACTCCACCCCTCCATCCCTTTAACTTAGGCTTCTCTCTTTTCTGTGATACCAACACATAGTCTAAGACATGTTCTCCATGCTCACCCCTCATCCTGACTCCTTTGTTTCTAGCTACTCTTTCATTACCTGCCATATGTATATTACATCCTGCATGTGTCCCCAACCCCTTTTGGAAATGCCTCTTGTTTGAGCTCATGCCATACTCAAGATAATGAGAGGGCCCAGCTACGTACTAATATTGCACACCCCACCAAACCTCTCAATATAAATTTTGCTTTTTTTTTCAACACCACTGACCTGATGGCACTGGTTAGATTTCTTGGAATCCATGTGCTTATTCATGGAGATTTCCCCAGCCTACAAAGGCATCAAATGGAAAGATTTTCTTGGGATTTTAGGAGGTGGGGGGCTTATACCAAAAGAAATATGACACCTTCTTGAAATAAGCAGAGCCATTTCAGACCCAAAGTTTACATACAGTGAGAGAATCTCAGGCAAATGGTAAAGTCACACTAGAAAAATTAAAATTCTTGTGGGTCAAAGGTAGTTTGAATTGCTGGAATGAGCCCTAACCCAAAGAGGCAATGATTTTCAGTGAAACGAGCTATGAACCCAGGTTGTAAGTTCTTCCTTCTTGCCTTCCTTCATTCCTTTATTCATTCTGGGAAAAATGTTCCAGACAGATGAACAGCATTTGCATCATTTCGATATACAGAAGGAGCATATTCTATTTGGGAATATTTCCCATATTCTATTTGGGAAAAGATAAAGATGTTCTATATAAATGGAGGTGAGTTCACAGGGGGAAAGACAAGAGATAGAGCTTGCCAGGTAAGTGGGGGCTAGCTCTTTAAATTTGTTTTTAAAATAATGGAAAGCCATTGATGAGATGTAAGTAAGAGAGTGCTTATGTTAATTTTTAATTTGTTATTAAAAAACACTTTTTAACATTTTTGGAGCTCTACATATACTTCTTGTGTTTCAGTGGTCCTGGAGTCACAGGGCAGAGCTAGGAGTTAATTTCGGCTCTAACCCATAATATGACTTAGGCAAGTGACTTCCTATTTGGGGTCCTTAGTTTTCTCATCTCTAAAAGAAGAAGAAAAACAGCAGGTTAGAAACTTAGCATGTTCAATAGTTTTCCTCTGCTGAACTGTTCCCAAGGGTCAACCAGCCTTCAATAGGTGCAATTAATAAATTGCAAAAGATAAATAGAGTGCCTTGAAAGATTTTATGTTTCTTATTTAAATTGCACCTGTCTTTACAGCCTGCTGGGAAGCCTGTCACTCAACCCTTTGCAATAAAACAGCCCTGCATGAACGAAGCAAAATAAATCAGGAGTGGTGTGCTTTTAAACTCCCTAAATGAAAGGCCAGCATGCATGCAACCTCCCTCCAAATTAATCACCAGATTAAATGCAAGACGTGCACACCAAATCAATAGCTTGTGACAGAGATCTCCTGCCTGTGCTTCAGGAAAATTCCACTTCCTTTCAGATGTTGTGGCTTGAAATGTCAGGAAGTTTCCATTCATCACCCGCCCTTGAAAATGCCACCATCACCATGCTTCACGTTTCCTTGCTTCCTTTCCTCAAAGAAATCCAGGCACCTTGCAGTGAGCCCACTCACTGTCACTGCCTCTCCTGGAGGCTGAAAGAGGGGCAGAGTGCAGAGAGGAGAAGCGTAGATATAAGAAGATAAAATCATAGAGAAGCCCAATGTCTTGTTCCACTGTCCCATGAGACAGGACTCTTATATATTCACTTGGGTGGGCAGCTTAGGGTAGTGGGAAGAACATGGGTTTAGGAGTTTATGAGAGACAAGGATTTAAATCTTGACCCCAATATCTCTCTGGGCATCACTATTGTTATCTATAAATTAGAGAAAATAAAAATACTATATGTGTAACTGTTACCACCAACACTTACTAGTTGTATAACCCTGGGCAAGTTATGTGACCTCTCTGGGCATGAGTGTCTTCATGGAGGTTAAATGTCCAGCCCATTGCCACTGCTCAGCACATAATATTAATAATGGAGTACTACATCTCTAGGTCAAAGCTAAATCTGCTTTCTTAGTTAGGTCCCTTTTTGCAGTGCAATGATAATATTATTATAATAATAATTAAGAAAAACAGTGAAGATGATAACACTGAAAACTAATATTTATCAATCACTTACTACATAACATGTTCTAAGCCTTTTATTTGGATTAACATAATCACCCCCCAAAAGCCCTACCTCTTAATAGCATCACCTTGTTGGTTAAAATTTCAGCATATGGATTTTGGGGAAACATAAACATTCAAACCATAGCAACAGGCAAGTAAGATAGCTGTGCTATCTCCCAGAACACCCTGGGCTTCACTCTTTCTGACTTGACTATACGACCATGACATTCCCCTTAATATGGCTTTCAACTCCTCTAAACTTCAGGCTTCCCTGACATAGGGACTAAGTGTTATCCAATTTTGTATTCCAGAGTTTAGCACAGAGTAGGTGCTCCTTGAATTTGAAATGAAATGAAATTGATTTATCATTCAAAGTTGATAGACTATGAGTATTTAATAGCAATCTCTGAGTTGAGAAGGTGACTTCCTAGGTCAGAATGTTGCAGAGCTAGACATCATTTCACATAAAAAGTACTCAGCCACACTGGGACAAAGCAAAGACAAGAGCAATGCAAATGACAACCAAAAAAAAAAAAAACCTAAAAAAATGCAAAACAAAACCACACACACACACAAAAAAAAAAACAACTCAGAATCAGAAAATTCAACTCTTTCCTTCCTTGCCCAAGTGAAAGACCCTTACCAGATGTTTAATGTGTATGGTCTGGAAGTTGCTGTTAGGGAATGATACACATGATTGTCAAACACAGAGATGCTTAATAAACTGCAAAGGAAAACTTTTTGGAGTTCTAAGTCCAGAGTGTTGGCTCAATCATTTTTAATGAATTCTTGTGTCATTTATAATCTTGGGTTGAAAAACTTCAGAGGGTATTGTTAGAGATGGGTCTCATGACCAAGAGGAACTCACTGACAACTGCAGTCAAGATTCTGATGCTAATCATCATGGCAAAGAAGAAAAATAAAAGACCTATAAATATTCATATATAGAATAATGCTCCACTGTACTGATCATTAAACAAGTTCAAACTAAATAATGAGATATTTTTTCAATGGTTGCAAAAGTTAACAAGATCAACAATATTCAGGTCCAGTGCGGCTCTGAGGAAATTGGTATGCTTGCACTCTGTTAGTGGGAGTGCACCTTTGATGTCTCCACCTAAACCCTGTTTCTAGGATTCTATCACTCAGAAATACCAGCACATGTACTCACAGGTATATTTTCAAGTATGTTCATTCCAGCACCATTTGTAACAGTGAAACATTGGAAGCCTCCAATGTAGGGAAATGGCTTAAAAAATTTATGGTATATTCATACAATGATTAGAGAGCAATGAAAACAAACACAGTAGATCTATGTGTGTGGACACAGGAAGATGATCAGATTCTGGCAACTAAAAACTGTTGACCTTGGCTCTATAGGAGGCCTTTAGCACTCTGCTCTAGCTCTTCGCCTGCTCTGATTGGTTCATGCCTGTGCCACACCTGAAACATAACTAAGTGATTATAATGGACAGGGGAGAGAAAGGGGATAGGACTTTTCAAATTTATTTCTGTGATTTCTTTCTTTCCTTCCTTCCTTTCTTCCTTCCTTCCTTTATTATAATTAACATGCATATCTTATTGCATTTGGGCAACTATAACAAAAATATCATAAACTAGGTGGCTTGTAAATAACAAATACAGTTGTCCCTTAATCTCCATGGAGGATACATTTCACGACTCCCCATGGATACCAAAATCCATGGTGCTCAAGTCTCATATAAAATGGTGTAGTGTTTGCATATAGTTTATGTACATCCTCCTACATATTTAAAATTATCTCTAGATTGCTTATAATATCTACACTCTAATACAGTGCCTATAGGTCACTTTATTCATGTGGACTTAACATAGTACTGGACACCCAGCAAATTCAAGTTTTGTTTTTTTGAACTTTGTGGAATTTTTTTTCAAATATTTTAAATCCACAATTTATTGAATCCATGGATGTGAAACCCACAGATATGGAAGGCTGACTATTTATTTCTCACAAGCTATTTATTTCTCACCACAAACATTTATTTCTCACAGTTCTGGAGGCTGGGAAATCCAAGATCAAGCACTGGCAGATTTGGTATCTGGTGAAGGCCTCCTTCCTCATCAATGACAACTTCTCGCGGGGTCCTCATGTGGTGGAAGGGGCAAAGGAGCTCTCTCTGGTCTTTTTTATAAGGGCAGTAATCCAAGTCATGAGACCTCCACCCTCAAGACCTACTCACTACCCTAAGGCCTCACCTCCTAATACTATCACACTGGAGGCCAAGATTTCAGTATATGATTTGGTGGTGGACACAAACATTCAGAACATAGCAATGCATTTTTCTAGCTATCAATATTACTTTGTTCTCTTTTAAGGTTCTGATGTCCAGTAAAGACAAAATGAGATTTTTGATGCAATAAGGTTTAATTCAATCTGGGTGTGCTATGTGTTATACTGTAATAAGAGCATGGACAAAACCATCCTGGGATGGGGCACCAGGAGAAGCACAGCCTAAGTTAGAACAGCCCATGTTTGGCTCTCATTGGGGGGCAGTCATGGGGAGAGAAAGCGAGGAAGCCACAATGGATAGTTTGCACATTTTTTCCTCTGACCTGCTGTGGAATGTGGCTCATAACTCATCTGCATATGCAGCTATTGAACTGGACAAAGGAAACCCAGCCAGTGGACATTCCTGGGAAACTGTGATGAGGCCCAAATAGGAAATGCCAGTGAAGAGATTTTACTGGTGCCAAGCTCAAATACTAGTGTTCAAACTGTGCTCTTCAAGGAACCATTACCGCTTGTCAACTGCAGATGAGACACTTGTGTAAAAGGCAAACAGATAATAATCAGGATCCCATCAATTCCTTTCCAGCCCTTTTGCATCTAACCCCATGCTTCAAGAAACTTTGAGACAGGGATGATTATTCTAATTTTACAGATCTTAGAACTGAGGCTCAGGGAGGGTTGATAAATTCCTCAAGGTCACACAGCTAAGGGAGACAGGATGATATCACTAAAAAAACTCCTTTCAGTTGGAATGATATAGGCCTGTTTTAAAATCTTTATTCCATGACTCACTATTTGGGTGACTTTGGGCAATTTACTTTCCTCTCTGAATCCATTTTCCCATCTGTAGAGTGTGGATAACGTTACAGAACTGTTGGGAACATGAAATGAGATTAAGTATGTTGTCTACTTGCTACCAGTGTCCCCTTCTTCCTTAGTGACTCACCCCTAATTTAGGGTGGAGGAGGCAGCAAATGCACTCTATTAAAACATTCAATTTTCCTGTCTCCCTGGCATCTGGGGGTGACCACATGACATCATTCTGGCCAATGAAATGTAAGCAGAAGTCTCTGGGAAAGGCATCTAACCCTGCATAAAAAATCTAAACCTTTTTGGGAAAAGCCTCTTTCCTTCTCTTCTTCCTTCTTGGACTGGGGAAGGGAGACATGAAGGTGCAGCCGTCTTATAAAAATGGGTGGGCTTGGGTCCCTGATGATATTACTGGACTGCTTTTTCCTGGATTTCTTATTGCTTCAGACAAATAGACTCTGGGTATTTTAAGCAGTTTGCAACTGACCACATTCCTGGCTCATGGAGTAGTCAGAACTTTCACATGTCACACATACCCAATGAATAGCAGCCACTTTGATTAAGGCAATAGCAGCCACTTTTTTTTTCTTTATTGAAGTATAATTTACATATCATGCCTTTACTCCATTTTAAGTGTACAATTAAATGGTTGT
Source organism: Lepilemur ruficaudatus (assembly GCA_963574885.1). Classification (NCBI taxonomy): domain Eukaryota; kingdom Metazoa; phylum Chordata; class Mammalia; order Primates; family Lepilemuridae; genus Lepilemur; species Lepilemur ruficaudatus. The sequence continues at coordinate 685 of CAUYRT010009499.1, read as the reverse complement.
CAGCATATTTACCAAGTTGTACAGCTATTCACATAAATCAGTTTTAGAGGATTTCCTACCCCCTATTGAGAACCCTAATTCCCATCCCCGACTACATTTCAAGCATGGCCCTCCCCTCCACAGTGCTCACCACATCTCTCACATGTGGGTCTACCCCCCACCCCCCGAATCCCTAGTGAACACCACCACAATTTGAGCACCATAGTGTTAATCAGTCAATACCAGTTTGATGGCGAGTACATGTGGGGTCCATTCTTCCGGTCTTGTGTCACCTCACTTTGAATAATGGGCTTAAGCTTAATCCAGGATAATATAAGCAGTGCTAGCTCACTGTCGTTTCTTAAAATTGAGTAATATTCCATTGTAAACATATACCAAATTATAATAATCAACTCATGAATTGACGGGCACTCGGGTAGTTTCCATCACCTAGCAAAAGAGAATTGACATGCCAAAAACATTCGGATGCTGATGTCTTTATACTTGAATGTCTTTCGCTCTTTTGGTTAGATTCCTAATAATGCTATTGCTTGATCAATTGGTTTTTCTATTTTTAGCTCTTTGAGGAATCTCCAAATTCTTTTCCACAAAGGTTGCACCAATTTGCAGTCTCACCAGCAGTGTAAGAGTGTTCCTGTCTCTCCACATCCTAGCACCACTTATACTATCCTGGATTAAGCTTAAG